>JABAKD010000029.1:9930837-10103337 GCA_012845835.1 Undaria pinnatifida
CTCCCCCCTCCCCCCCCCCCCCCCCCCCCCCCCCCCCCCCCCCCCTCCCTCCCCCCCTCCTCCCCCCCCCTACCTCCCCCCCCCCCCTCTTCCCCCCCCCCCCCTCCCCCCCCCTTCTCCCCCCCCTCCCCCCCCCTCCCCACTCCCTCCCCCCCTCCCCTCCCCCCCCTCCCTCCCCCTCCCTCCCCCTCCCTCCCCCTCCCTCCCCCCTCCCTCCCCCCCCTCCCCCCCCCCCCCGCCCTCGCCCCCCCCCCCCCCCCCCCCTCCTTCCGCACCACCTGCACCATCGCCTAGACCTAGCACCACGCGTATAGCAAGCTCCTGACTGATATACATCTATGCGACCTAACGCTGTTGGAACCCCCCCCCCCCTCCCCCTTCCTCCCCCTTCGAACACTCCACCCTCTCCTCACTGGTTGTACGACTTACAGGGTATACATGATAAACTAATGCATTCCTTCCACAACCGTCAGATTTGTCCCCTTAAAGGATTTGTAGTTTCCGCGCACAGGTTGAGTTGCCCCGCCCGTTTCTTCCCCCCCCCCCCGCCCCCGCTCTCTCTTGTTCAAACCCAGGCCCCCACGCCCTCAAAATCTCCGCCCTCCCGCTCACCGGTTATACGACTTACAGGATACACTTGATAAACTGATGCGTTTCCTTCCACAGCAGCTGTTAGAGTTTGTCCCCCTCAAAAACGGGCTTTATAGTTTCAGGGCACAGACTGATCAACATCATCCTGTTGACCCTAGTACAAGCTACACTGTAGTTCTAAGCGGGGTAGAAACGAGGACCGCCGATAGGGACAGCTCGCGCTATCGCTGTAGCGGGAACCGTAGGACACGCCAGCTAGCGCTGGATTTCGAAGGCATTTGAGTTAAATCGACACACGACGTGTACGAATATACGTGTAAGTGTGGTGAGCTTTATTTTTCCCCGTCCGCTGGAGGACAAAGAGAAAAAAATGTAGTTCCAAGGGGAGTCGCCGACCTATAGTCTATATCCTTAACGAGGGCACACGCCCCGTAATACGCGCGATCGGAGTATCACACACAGCTTGCAAAGATGAGTTTCGACAAAATCTTCGATCTTTTTTTTTTTATAATAACAGTCTGGTCTATAGGAAGGCTCCTAATAACTCAACTACACGCGCGCACGTATTATTACCACGTGTTCTACTACAATAACAGTGGGTTACTGCTTCTTCTTCTGCTGCTGCCGCTGCCGCTGCTGTACAGCGTCACAACAAGAAACCAGAAGAAGAAACAGCGTAGGGTTAGGTACTACCATTCATCATGGGTTGTAGTAGTACCGCTAGCTGCTACTACTGCTGCACACCAGGTATATTGTGAAAATGAAAATACACTCCATACCAGCTGTGAGATCGAATATTTTGTCGAAACTCATCTTTGCAAGCTGTGTGTGATACTCCGATCGCGTGTATTACGGGTTGTGTGTCCTCATTAAGGATATAGGTCGGCGACTCCCCTTGCAACTACAGTGTAGCTATAGCAGCAGTCTACATGTATCAGTCTAGACTACTAGTATAGACTAGACTACTCAACAACTCAACAGGTTGCGTTTTTTTACGACAGGAAGGAGGTAAGAAATCCTTCAGCCCGTCCGCCCGTCACCCGTCATTATCCCATATCCCGAACCTTCTCCATGATGAATAAGAACCCGGCTTGGTGGGTCAGTCAGTAGGTACTTAGTCTAGTCTAGCCTAATAAGTACTGTTTTTATTTAGCGTCCAGTACGCGTAGACTAGACGACGACTACTACTCTGTCTGGATGGAGTACGATAATTCTGCATGATGATCAGATTGATCGCCGGTCGCGCTACGAGTAAGACTTTGCATCTCTCGATTCAACAGCCGGGTCTGGGGGGGTTGCATGCATGCGCGCTTGCATGCATATGATATGCTGCATCATACATACACACGCTACAAAACAGAGAGGTGGCTCGTATTGTAGTCGCTGGGTGGTGGTGGCCGTATTCATATCTTCTGCCTGGAACCGACGACCTGGAATATCTATCTCTCCTTCCTGACTCTCCACAACAGGTGCATTATTAATAGTGCGCACGGATACGCGGAAATATTTCATGATGAACTCGGGGCACGACAACGACATCATGACGATGAACCTCGGCGAACAATCGAGGACTAATAATCCACGATTCGATCGACTCAACACAACTGAAAACACTGTAATGTCATTGACCGCAGCAGACACATACCTGGTAGCTTTATTGATGCACAATGTACATGCAGCAGTACATGCATGTTGCATAATATAGGCTATATATACCATGTACTTGTACCAGCCAAGGTATATAAAAAGCAGCATGGAACAGGACTGCTGCTGCTGCTGCTGTGGTACGATTCACGTTATGTTTTTTTCGAGTTTGTTTGCGCACCTCGCTCTTGTTGGTGGTGTTGTTGCTGTTGCTGTTATTCTTGTGGCTGTTGTGGGTGGTTCTTGTTGTTGTTGTTGCAGTGTCTGGCCCCAATAATAATGGTGCTGTTGGCAAATGGGCGTCGCTGACATCGGGCGGGTGCGGCAGTAGCAAAAGCGATGACGTAGGGGACATGCAGCCGCAACGAAAAACTGATCAAGAACAGGGAACAGCAAACTCGTGAAAGCGTTCGTCGGTCGCCCTCGGCTGTCATTCTCATCTTATTTAGTATCCTGAAATCGCCTATGATACCATATGCACGGACGGGTACGGGCATGATAGCACTAGCCTGTAGCTGCCAGTCAGTGTATCTTTGTCTCAAATCAAATAGCTGTAGTATCTTATTTGCATCACCATATGATCGTACCAGTATCAAGCTGCTTGCTGTGTGGGGCGATTCTGACGCGATGAAAATGGCAAAATAAATTTCTCTACGAAGAAAATAATCGTGCACAAATTATCCCGAAATCCGAAAATGGAAATTGACGAAAAACCACAACCAAATTCAAAGTGCCCCTTCGATATGCTATCCTGCCTATTATAATAAGGACAAACAGGAATCCCCCTCTCTATTCCCCATATACTGTTTTTCCAGTGTGCTGCGTAGCATTCAAATAAATTTCGAAAAGGGTTTGCCCAGCTCGGTTTGTCTGTTCTTCGAACGAGTACCAAAAACGATCGGCATATAGATCCATTTTTTCATTTTTTCACGTGTTTTTATCGGATAGATAGAGGCCTCTCCGCCCTCTCTCTGCCCGTCCATTCACTGTGAAGCCTGATTATCTTCTGATGAGACCTGCGTGCTGTGTGTTGCTGCATTCTGTTGCACGTTTCCCTCTCCCCCTCTCATCGCACACAGCAAGAAGACAGGGCCTGCGGTCTTGACTGCTTCGAGAGAAAAATCGGTACAAAGACGTGTGTGTTGATAATAATGCACCAAGATCTACGACAGAACGTGATGTCCGTTGCTCACACTTGAAAGAAATCATTCCCAAAAAAACGACTGAAAAATAGTGGCGAAAGTTCTAACTTTTTTTTTTAAAGCCTGCTTGCAAGCAAAAAGAAACTCCTTTTTGGGTGTCTTATTATCTGTGCCATAAAAGAGAGAGGGGAGAGGGGGTAGCTCCGCTATATTTACCTGTTGTTCCGCTACTTTTATCTTTTCTACTATCGCACTGTACTTGTCTATATAGTTCACTCTAATCACAAGTAATTTAACCCCTAAATGGGAGTGTAATGCTAAAAGGTATATATTTGTACGAATTCTACGTACCGTTTTGGACCTTTTTGCCGGATTTAGGTCTTTGGTCGCGGCTTTCCGGGGTTTTGGTTTCGTTGACTTGTTGTGCGCGGCACACTGCCGGTCGGGAACGACGTCCAACCTAGGTGAGCACCCTCCTAGAATGTGTAGACGATGTGGTAGCATCCTCGTTACCCCTTCGCCGCAACACAGGCGCTCACGGTGCTCGCGCAGGTCGATGAGACGCGTCGGTGTCGCAATCGGCTCTATTGTTTTTTTAGCCCCACAAAATTAATTAAGAAGTTGCGTTTCCAGCTACCCCAAGCTGGCCGACGAGTTCCGACTCGCGAGCACGCTGCTTGTGCCGGGAGGACCCATTTAAAGTGGCCGTGGGGCGGCAGGTATGATGGCTGGGCTGGTGGTGTCGGTGTTTTCTCGCTTCTCCGCCTGTCATGTCGTTTGTAGGAGGCGCTTTTGCTGTGTCCACTATTATTAGTGCTGGTACACGTCCTTCCCCCTGTGCTTGCTGAATCCTAGGCAGAAGTGGTCGTTTTTGTCAACGGAATGCACACATCATGAAGCACCGCTTCCGGCCCATCGCGCTCGGCTGAGTGTCGTCCCGCAGTAGCAGCCATGCTGCGAGCGGCGCTGTTGAACCAGCCCCATCCATTGGGAGCATTGTAGAGAAAGCATCTAGCGCTGTCCCACTCTTTCACTCGTTTTCTTCTCACGGTTAAGCCACCAAGCTGCAGAGAGCGCACCCACACGTATCTCTTTGGCTGCTATTCACAATTCTGCTGCTGTATCCGTACCTAGCATTTTTTTTGCATACGTAACCAAATACAAAATGGTGCCCAGTCGTACTACTTTTAGTGTGGCCGTCGTATTGTATTTTGACGTCGCTAAAACTTCGAAAGCCCGTTTGTATCGTACCACTATTATTTATTAATAGTATACTTGGTCTACGTTGGTTGCCTTCAAACGCGAAAATAAACGTTCATCTAAACTACTGCTGCTGCACTAATCGAGTAATCAACCCTTCTCTTTTGTCACCCACCGCACGTCACGTCGCACTGCGTAACATACTCAACTGCTGTGTCTGCACAGTAGACACAGGACAGGAAGACAGATAGACGGACACGGAGGCAGGCTGACACGCTAACCAGGAGGGAGAGAAAGACACGCTGCCCTTTGCTTTCGGAGCCGAGCCTGCCTGCTTTCTCTTAGCCCTCCTCCCCCCGCCATCGCGGCGGAGGCCCCGGCTGCCGAATTTTTCTCAGCTCCGTGAATCTTTCTGGACGGAGAGGACGGCGAGGAAGCACGCAGCTGTGGAGGAGAGCTAGCAGGAAGAGGGGAGGCACCATGCCTGCAAACTTGTTTGTGGTGGTCTTCCCAAGAAAGGTTCAGGCGCACACGGTATTCGTGACGAAGCGGGAGAAGCCCAAGAGCAAATGGAGCGTTGGCGGCCTGCGCAGCCCTCCCTCCGTGTTCATGCCGAGGTGTGATATGATACTGACTTGACTGGTTTTGGAAGTTATATACTCGAATTATGTGTATATATAGCACACGCCACCAAACACGACAGCCGTGCCAGGCAAGTGGCACTGCTATTATATGAATAATACGAGTAGTGGTGGTAGTGGTATGCAGCATTTTGGGACTACTGAGTGAGAGTTCTCGTAGCAGCTCAGCATCATATTCAGGGGTCCTGTGGAGGTGCTGCTGCTGTAAGATTGGTTCGTAATAGGGACGGAGCCGTCGATGTCCTCGTGTACGTGTATGGTATGATGTGATACCATCAATGTGTGGTTACTTGATGATATTAATAATTTTGGTAATAATGATGTGTCTACACGTTTCTAGACCAGTCTAAAAACGATTGTATGATATATTCAAGACGCGAGCAGTGTACCAAAGTAAATGCCGTCTCTTGCACCTTGCTTGTGCAATTGTAGCGGCGGAAGAAACGTGGAGCGAAGCTGAGCGAAGGAACATTTACTTGTCTTACAGAGTTGGTGAGTACTAATATGGTATTTACAGGTCTTAAGTCGTAGAGTGCTATTTCCAATTGGCTATTTCTGTAATATCATGATATTAACCAGTGCAACGCGACATGGCCCGTATCAGTACCAGGTGTCAACCATTCGACGTGCAACATGCAACATATATTTTTCATAATATACAACAGCACAGCAGCAGCACGACACGAGTATATATATTTTTTTCTCACACTTTTACTTTCCAGCTTCTGGACAAGCCGTGGTCACAGGTGTCGTCCCTTCTTCCCCCCGGTTATTGCCTTCAATTTGTATAGCGCATAGGGTTCAGCAATCCCACTGCTCGTCGATTTTTCATCGAGTGTTGCTAACTCACGCTCTCGCGCTTTCCGCAAGTCAATTTGTGCACAAGAAAATGTTCCAACGAAGAAAGAGTCCCAACGAATGCACTCGGTGAGGCTCGAACTCACGAAACTGACCTAAACCAGGTTCGAGGATAGCCTGATACCCCACCGGGGCGACCGCTTTATTCTATAAAATTATTTGAACAATATCTACGTGTGAGTTCGATGAATGTAAGGTTCGAGTATTATACACGTACACATTTATAGGTTCAAGCATCAATCGCGAATTATGCTGATTCAAGCTCAATACAAGTACATGGTTGTGGAGTGCTTCCTGCTCGGTCGCGCTAATGCGCGTGCCTGGTATCAAAAGCCATCCAAAGGAGTCACACCGGTATACTCTCGTTTCCGGTTCGTGGGTAGATCATATCATATACGTCACTTACGATTCCACCAATACTCGCCTTGTTCTCGTCTGTCTGTTGCGTATAATGATACGCTATTAATACGAGTGTATGATACGTCGAGATTTTGGAGAGGCCGCAGGAGCCTATGACATGATGATATCATATGGCTTCCCCCTTTTTTGTTGTTGTTGTCGGTTTGGCTCACGAGGCAAAGGGCGACAGCCCTAAGAGTCAATATGTGTACGTTCACATCATGTCGACAAATCATCCACCTTCGTATATATATGCTGGTGTAATCGTACGCGTTATTTTTGGCGTCGTTGTATACGATGATTGCGTTGCGCTCTATTCCCGGCATCGTGGTTTGTAACCGCTACTATTATAACTTTTGACCAACTTATCTCTCGAGCATGAGGAGCACACCAGTGCGGAACAGACACTGTGTGTGCTCGCTGTGTGTGCTGGCTGTCGTTGGGCAGAATTAACGGTTCAATGTAAAGAGAGCAGCAACAATAACAACAGCCACACAGAACAAGAACAAGCAGCAACGGCAACCGCAATGGACAGTGCCGCTGCACCACACAGATGAGTACTCGCGTGCTGCTGCGCTGCTGTGTACCGCTTTTGCTCCCCCCTTTTCCCCCCTTCCGTCTACCTAACAAAGCCACACGATGCACGGATATGTAAAGTCTGCCATTTCTGGATTCAGAATTGACAGAGCTGTGACCGCGCTTTGAATCCTACGGGAACACGGGAACTCCCCGCTGCTGCTGCTGCTGCATTGTTGTGATACTCGCTGACATCTGACGTCCGTCTAATGGTGCCTATTAGCGTGCGTACGGCATCCGCCCCCCCCGCCCCCCCCCCCCGCGTTCTATCGCTCATTTAAAGAGTGCATCCCGCCCAGGGTGTAGTTGGCCCACCCTTGATATTCATGGCAGAGGGCATTCGCATCATCTTTTTCTTTTTCACATGGCCATTTGTTTTATTTACCCTGCTGGGTCCGTTACAAAGTTTGCTCCGGCACAAAAACCACCAGGTGAATACAGATAGCTGTGAATGTCGGTGTGTATCTCAAGAAGGCGGTTTTATCAGTACACATTGATGAGGCGGTCTTACAAGTCAAGAGGCGGTCTTACAAGTCAACCGTCCATTGTGAGCGAACAGCAGAAGGGGCGTTAGTATTTACACTGCACGCGCGTTGTAGAAAGTTTGCATCGTAGTACTTGGGACACCAAGCGTATCACCTCATAACTCAGCAAAATTGTGGAATTGTTTCGTCACTTTTTACCTGAAAAGTCCCAAAGGCCGTTTTTTTTCATACATGTTGTTCGCGGGTCATGACCCATCCGACCCGCGGGTCGGGCTAGCAGGTTTTCGAAAGGCGGGTCCAGTTGGGTGGGGTCAGGAAGTGTTCAAACTATCGAGGGTTCGGTGGTATCGAGTCAGGAGTTTTCCAATCTCACGGGTCGGGTCGCGTTCGCCCTGTCCCGACCCGACCCGACCCGACCCGACCCGACCCGACCCGACCCGACCCGACCCGACCCGACCCGATCCGACCCGACCCGTGAAAAGACTTATAACTCCTTTGGTTGGGGTCCAGAGAAAGCAATCTAAACCATGACAACTCGGTACATGGTACATGGTATTTATTACCGGTCGTCTACGACAATTGTGCAGAAAGTACGAGTAGGACCGCGTTGCGCCCGCGTGGAGCGACTCCTTGTACGTATTGTAGTCCGGACAGCCAGTTTAACACCCCGCTATGATACCGAGCGGTTGCCGATTTTGTAATCGTCGTCAGTTTTTGCTCTCACTTTTACCCTCTGATCCCCTTTAGCCAAACCCCTCTTTATGCTTGTTCCAAGTGATAATGTCCGCAAAAACGGGTTTCCATTTGTAAAGGTGTCAAGTCCCAACAGGGTTATAATGGGTCTTTATTAAATAACGACTGTCAAGGTATCATACATAATCACAAGATAGCGTAGACCGCCCTGACTTCTTCGACATGTTGCGTTCTCTCCCCCGTGCCATCGATGATGCACTTGATAACCTCTATGAGCCCAATGCCGTCTTTAGCCAGTTCCTAGGGTCTGCTTGTATGACATTTTCTTCTTCCTCTTTTCCTTTCCTTGCTTCCTCTTGTCTTGTCTTTTCTTGGTTTTCTTGTATTTTCTTTTCTTTTCTTTCGTTGCCTTTTTCGTTTTATTTTCGCTTTTTTTTTCATTTCTTTCCTTTCCTCTATCTTGTTTTCTGTTGTTTGTTTCTTTTTTCCAGTTGACTCGCATCTGTCGTGCGTATGTGATAGATACTACGTGTAATATATACGTGGTAGTCTTTCTTGGGTGGCAAGTGGTATAGTCGGTTTTTCCAGGCGCGAGTAATGAGACGTATGCACCGGTATGGACCTGGCACGTCGTAGACTGACTTCCGATTTCACTTTTATATGTTTCTGGTGGAGGCATGAATTGCGTCAGCTGTGATATATGCCACCTTGGGTTGTTTGTGTTTTCCCTTGGGGTATTCCTCAGCTCCAGAGCGACTGGAGCCTGTCCTGTGACCACGGACTTGATTGTGCGAGTTAATGTGAGAACAACAACAAGAAGATATATTTGTACTTACGGGTACAGTGTAAAGTCACAGCACACCAGAAGAACATATGGTATTTTTAACCGGAGGTAGTTTTGTTCCAGTATCAGGTTTTAACCAGGAGAATGATGTCGAAGGAGGAAAATTAGACACCGTGAATAACGAAAATAACGGGTGGAAGGAGATGTGTCATACCCGAAGAAAAAGGCGGTACGAAGGAGGTAGTATAGTGACGGAAAGACGGAAGGAAGTTACTCAGGAAGAGGGTAGGGAGGGCGAAGGAAAGGAGGATGGAAGGAAAGAAAGAAAGGAGGAAGGAAGGAAGGAAGGAAGGAAGGAAAGAAGGAAAAGACACCTTCCAGTTGTATCATACGAGTAGAGTTCCACAGACTGTAACTGCTGACGGTATTTTTTTCTTGTCTTGCATCGTCCGTCTTTCGTCATCTCTGACCCCCTCCCCTTCTTCGCTCTCCATGACGAAGAACCCGAAACCACGCGCGGCGACGGACATCAGATACCGCTCGTGCCCGCCCCCGTGCACCCCCACGTGGTGTATACCCCCGCCACCCCCTGCTCACGAGGACCCCGCCCTCCCCCCCCCCCCTCATGAACCGCAAGGGTAGAGAGTAGAGAGGGTAGACACCGGAGCAGCAACGCATCGCGCATCCCATACCTGGTACCAGGTTGTGTCTAGTCACGACCACCTCAAGGTGACTGGCGTGCTTGCTGCTTGTGTTGTTTTTTCGTTCAATCGTTTACTCGGTTTTCTTTTCTTCAATATGCTGCTCCTGTTGTACCCATGGTTCTTTATACGCCCAGTAACCGGTCGCCCCGGTGGCGTATCAGGTTATCCTCGAGCCTGGTATAGGCCAGTTTCGTGAGTTCGAGCCCCGCCGAGTGCATACTCGTATAAATTCGTTGGGACTTTTTCTTGTGCACAAATTGACTTGCGGAAAGCGCGAGAGCGTGAGTTAGCAACATTCGATGAAGAATCGACGAGCAGTGGGATTGCTGAACCCTATGCGCGATAAAAAATTGAAGGCAAGGACCGGGGGGGAGAAGGGACGACACCTGTGACCACGGCTTGTCCAGAAGCTGGAAAGTATAAGTGTGCGAAAAAAAAAAAAAAAATACGCCCAGTAAATTCTGCTACACGTAGAATGCTTACCATTACATGTGCGACTATTAATACAAAATATACGCAATAAACTGGTTTACTCCTAAGCCGTCACATTTTTCCCCCGTCTACAACGGGTTCTATAGTTTCCGTGCACAGGTGGATTACCATTCATTACCCTATTGGCCCTGGTACAAGCTAGTTCCACGGGGAGTCGCCGAAACACGGGCGATCGGAGTATCACACACAGCTGGCAAAGATGAGGTTCGAAGAAATCTTCGATCTCGCAGCTGGAGAGTATTTTATTTTATTATTCCCGCCCCCCCCCCCCCCCCCAACCCCGCTCCCTTTTGATCAGAACCAAGCCCCCACGTCCTTCAAAACTCCGCCCTCCCCTCACCGGTTATTCGACTTACACGATTCACTTGATAAACAAGTGCATTTCCTTCCACAGCTGTCAGATTTTATCCCCCTAAAAAACGGGTTTTACAGTTTCCGCACAGACTGACTAACATCATCCTGTTTACCCTGATAGCCACACTGTAGTTGTAAGGGGAGTCGCCGACCTATATCCTTAATGAGGACACACGACCCGTAATACGCGCGATCGGAGTATCACACACAGCTTGCAAAGATGAGTTTCGACGAAATATTCGATCTCACAGCTGGAGTGTATTTTCACTTATTTTAATATAGTGCATACTTCGTATATAATAATACCACCGTCAGGTAGAGAAAACTTACCTACCACAAGTACCAACAACCCTGACCAAGCCATCCACCCGCAAATCATCCACCATACATACTATGAAGCAGTATAGTGGAAACTACAGTAATAAAGGTATGACAGATATTGTGTTGGATCTAGCTCAAAATTCCCCGCCTAGAGGAAAAATACCAACACCAACCATTGTAGTGGAGAAAAACAAAATGTCTTGAATACTGCATGTACATTTTTTTTCTAAAGAGCAAAATAATTGTCTTCCCATTAACAAAACTCACCCACATCATGGTATATTATTAGAAGTACCAACAACGCAGCTTGCAAAGATGACGTATCGACCCTAAATTTGTCGAACTCACAGCTGACGTCCTTAGCATAATTTTATAAAATACATTGTTTGGGTCCATGTACGGGCTGACGGCAGTAAGAAACCATTCTAGCCCATACCAGGTGTATATGGATACTTATGTGTAGGTTTAGGTGTAGTTAGGTGTTTGGTGCTTGTTTTTTCAGTCCTCCACACGTAACACACTCGCGCACACGCTCGTTGAGTTTCGTGTGTGTTATTTGGTGTTTTGCATTTTGTCTGTCTTTTGGTTCTGTGTCCATTTAGTTGCGATATCCATTGGCAGTAGACAGCCTGTCAGTGCACTCGCGCTGCCGTTTTCGCTTGGTTTCAACGCTCGGCTTGTGTATTTTCACGAAAGGAACAACGACTTTTCTGAGTTCTGAGTTTTCTTGGTCGCTGACGGCACGAGAGCGAGTGGTGGCGAAAATTGCTGAAAATTGGCAGGCAGTCGGCACGGACACAAGAGTGGACTGGACGTCGATGTTGACCAGTCGATGGGTGGAATAACAGTTTCGTTGGAAGCACGTGCACACAACAGAGTGGGGATGAATACTGAACCCTACCCTACTGCTGTGCATGCGCGCTAAAAGCGATGCGCTGCCGGGGTTGTAACGAAGACCACTGATAGGGACAGCTTACGCAATACCTACAATGGGACCCGAAGGGTGCGCCAGCTAGCGTTGGGCTGCGAAAGCAGCTGAGTTAAATCGACACACGACGCGTATGAAAATACGTGGAAGTGTGGTGAGCTAAAGCTTTATTTTTCCCCATCCGCCGGAGGATAAAAAAAAAAAAAAAGCTAAAAGCGAATGCAAGCGCTAGGGCGGGAAGCGGCATAAGGGTTGACACTGGTGATGACGGCTTATCCTGAAGGCCGCTGAGGGTGAAAATAAAACCTTCCCCACGAGCTGAGCCGGAAACTGAAAGTGACAACCCAACACATATCAAAACAACGGTGTTCGTGTTGACTGTGCGGAGAATAATACGTGCCGTCTGGCGGCAGACGACCCACATTTGCGGCGCGCAGTGCCTCAGCGCTCGCTGCAGCAGTGGCACGTCTCCCGTCGTCGAAACAAGGGGTTCGCTGGCTTCGTCTCGCTTACCTCGCTCTGGTGCGGACAACTAGCGCCGGAGCGCAGTCGACCCCCTCCTTCCGGCCCTCTCCCAAATTTTCTCGTGCAGTGAGCGACAGAAAATGACACCATACTCTGAGTCATCTCGTGCCATCATCAACAGAAAACAACACGAATGCATGAACAGGCTGGTATACGAGATTAATGCACTCTCTTCGAGCCCATGTAAACTCTCGGCTTGGTATCGTATGGTGCGAGTATTATAATACCAGGTAGAGATTACGTGTGCGCGTTGACGAGAGTTGAGATGTATTGTCAACACCTGGTACCTGTTGATAGTATGAATATAGTTCAATGTATGTACGAGGTTGTCTTCCGGTTTGCCACGTGTTTGCCCTACTGCTGCTGCACCCGTACTGCTTGCTGTATTGAGCGGCGCGGAGGGTATTCACACCGACTCTGTTGCTAGGGACTCGAATAACGGCACACGTGTATCCCCCCCTCGCCAGCAATGGACAGGAAAATTATCGACACCAAAGCACAGGCAGGTGTACGTCAAATGGAAGAAGCAAGCAGAGACGGGAGTTCGCATGGGGTGTTGCGTTTTTGCCAGCTAGTTTTTGGTGAAGATTGAAAAGAAAAAAGCGGAGAAACAACGGTAAACACCAACAACTTGCCCGCATAGTCATTGCGGTTGGCATTGCATGGCCAGATGGCCTTGCTGTATTTGCATTGTGTGTCTCTGTCTTGTAGTTTGTGACCACAGAGCTCGTCTCTCCCGACGAGGCATCAGCAAGGAGACTGGTTGTGCTGGATGTAGATGGGTGGACAGAGATCAGTTTAATGTAAACAGCGCACACGCAACAACAACAACAACAACAACAACAACAACAACAGCAACAACAACAACAACAACAACAACAACAACAACAACAACAACAACAACAACAACAACAGCAACATCAATGCAGCAACAATGACATCATCAACAACAGCAACAACGGAGACAAATGCAACACCAACAGACAAGCAACGAAGCCGCTTAAATTTCAAAAGTCAGTCGGAGCGACTTCCAGCGTGCACATGCATGCATATCCATACGCGGTGCGTTCTTCCTTCACGCTAAACTGATGTTTGCACCCATCTATACCCATCTATACCCAGCACAAACAGCAGTGCCTGTGCCGATGCCTGCTAGAGAAACGAGCTCTGAGCGTCTGGTCTCAAACTGTAAGACACAGATACGTGTTGCAAATACAGCAAGGTGATGTGGCCATGTAATGCCAACCGCAATGACCACGAGGGCCAAACGCGTGCAAACTGTACTTGTAGAGATACATACCGTCCTGGTGTCGTGCAATATTTTCCTGTGGGTGCATATGAGAGCCAATATATTCTTCTGCTGCACTTCTGCAACGTGTAGCCATGTCATATCGTCAGATCGAATTTTGATCGCATGATATATACCATGGTATGTCAATTACAAGAAAGCGGTTGCGTTGGGTTGCGTTGACATATGCTACCTGGCGTGATATAGAGGAAAGGAACATCACTCAGCGATCATTCACTACATGCTAGGGCATGTTTTCGTGAGCACCACTAACACCCGCATCAGACTTGGTCGCGACATCTACAGGACCACAGCATCTTCGACGACATGGAAAATGTAGGGTGTATAATCGTATATCATCTACGGTGAAAATGAGTTACAGGCAGGTAGACCACACTACCAACCCATCATGCTATTAATAGTACGCAGGATATTTCGTGCGCGCCGTCTGCATGATCGCCTCCCAACCTGTGCTAACCGAAGTAACATATGCCCTTACGCACGCCTTACGAAGTAACGTAGTATACTCGTTCGTGTTATCTTATGCGATAACCAGAAAGCACTCCTCCTATAGATAGCATCAAAATAATACCCAGTAGCTATCATATCTTGCATTTTTGGTCGCAATGGTACATGTAGTCACTATAAAAATATTGGTCATGGTGATAAATGGTTGCACGTAAAGATAGTATGTCTTACCGACAACTGCTCGGTCCATGTATAATAATACATCACGAAGCCATAAAACATTGTACCTGGTATACCACAGCAGTTCTAATAAATACCCGCCGTAGTAGTACTCGTATTATCTTTAGGCGATAACCAGAAAGCACTAGTCTACTCGTATAGATACCATCGAACGAAGTATAGCCAACATCACGTAATACCAATTTTCCTCCCTTCCACTTCATATTTTATCTTTGAAATATTGGGCATCTGCATGTAACACGCAGGTAGAATATTTGCTAATATTCCACCTCCGTTCCTCGCCATCATCGCCACCTCCCCCCCCCCCCCCCCCCCCCTGACGCACACGCACACAACCCCCACCGCCCCTTTCTTCCTCACCACCCGCACCGTTGCCTAGACGTAGCACCATGCGTATAGTAAGTTCCTACCCGGGTATACATTTATGCGATCTAAAGCGGTTAAAAATCCCCCTTCCCCCTTTCCCTCCCCCTTCCCTTTCGAACACTTCCCCCCTTTCCTCACCGGTTGTACGGTTTACAAGATGTACATGATAAACTGATGCGTTCCTCCCACAACCGTCAGATTTGTCCCCTTCAAGGATTTATAGCTGCTGCACAGATTAAGTTGCCCCCCCCCTCTACTACCCGCCCCCCCCCCGCCCCCGGCCCCCACGCCTTGAAAAATCTCCGCCCTCCCCTCACCGGTTGTACGACTTACAGGATATACTTGATAAACTGATGTCTTGCCTTCCGCAGCTGCCAGATTCTGCCCCCCTCAGAAACGGGTTTTATAGTTTCCGCGCATCGATTGATCAACATCACCCTGTTGACCCTGGTACAAGCTACATTGTAGTTCCAAGGGGAGTCGCCGACCTATATCCTTATTGAGGACACACAACCCGTAATACGCGCGATTGGAGTATCACGCACAGCTTGCAAATATGAGTTTCGACGAAATCTTCGATCTCACAGCTGGAGTGTATTTTTATTTTCATTAGATGTACCTGGTACAGCAGTACAACAGCAGCAATAAAGGGTACGGGATACAGACTTTTTTTTTTCTCGCTTCGTCCCATTTGTTATCCTCGCACTGCTCTTGCGCTCCCTCTCAGTAGTAACTCAGGTCCGGGGTCAGAGCGGGCCCTCCTCCCCCCTCCCCACTACGGTACGCGTCTTCATTTTTCATCGCGAGAATAGTTCAGCATTTTCTTCCCTCGTCGACTCGCGTCGAATTGTGCCTACCCTCCGCCAGGTGCTCTTTACAGGTGGATGATCCTTTTCTTTTGCATTTTTCCAGGTAAATTCAAAATCTTTCCGCAATAGGAATCGAACTCAAGGACGTATTAGTAGTAGTAGTCGAGGGTAATCACTAGGCTACCGGGGCGGCCGGCTTACGGTGTGAATCAAAAACCATAACATACACGACGCGGGTCGTACATCTGAAACGTCCCGAGAGTACAGAATCGAGGATCAGTGAAAAGATGCGAGCAACATATAATACGATATCTCTAACCATATCACATGCTTGGACGATGAAATATTAGTTCAATATGAAGAGCACACACATATGAGCGACGTCATATAAAGATCATAAGATGGATCACTTCGGAGCAGTAGCGATCGACGTCCACCGCATGTTCCATCATGGCTCGACAGCACTAACCACCCGAGCATCAGGCCTGGGCTGGACCCCCGCTGGCCTGCCACATATACAGAGAGTACACAGGAACTTGCGTACAAACCCGGTAGACCCAAGTAGCCCACTCCAAAGGCTAACGCACACTATAACATTTATTGTTTCATGCATACTAAATTCCACGTTAGATGTCTGGTTTCGTCCCCCTCAATGCGGGTTATACAGTTTCCGTGCGCAGAACAAGGCTGAATGTCTTAGTCCTGTTGACCCTGGCAATAGCAGGGGAGCCACCGACCTGTATCCTTCACGAGGGTACACACACTCCGTAACACGCGCGATCGAAGTGTCACACGCAGCTTGAGAGCTGAGTTTGATCAACCTATCCTTTTTGGTCGATCTCACACACACAGCTCAAGTGTATTTTTCATTCTTTAATAATATGTTATCTATATTTCCCCTTGGCATTATAGTATGTAACTGACACCGTGGTATTGGTCAAAGGGTCGGGGATTGGGGGTTCCTTACAGCAGTAGGTTAGGGTAGCCGTCGTGACGCCCCCTCCACCGGCCCCCTATGATATCTTCCCAACGCGTAATATGTGCGGCTATCAAAAATATCCCTATTTTTTACAGCATGATAAGTATCTTTTTCAACCGCTCTCGAATACTAGAGTACTAGTGATACAGCTGTAGTACTATTATTCACACCTAGCATTATACTGCAGCTCTACCACACGGTACATGATGAGGTATCATACGAGCACTACTGCTGCACTGCTGCAGACTAAAGCAGCAACAGCTGTCAGGTGTAAAATGTCAGAAAAAGACGATTTGCTGTAGTTGGTACGGTGTAGTTTGTTGGGCTTTAAATACGGCACCGGCGTCTGCTGCGCGGCATCGGAACATGAGCTGAGAGGCGTGTTGCGCTGCGCGCAACACGGGCGGGGCCAAGCAGGCGTGTTAGCCCTCATAAGGGCCCACGAAGGGCCGCCGGAAGCTTCCCCCCTCTTAGGGGTCGCCGGAGTGAAATATTTGCGGTGTATGCGTGAGTGTGCGCCCGAAAACCGCTCTAGACACCTAAAACATTGTGTTCCCGATACGCGTGAACATACACCGAACACCATTCGATGACCATCTGCGCTTCTTAATCGACACCTGTAAAGCCTACGGCGAACACGAAAAAGGCGCCTCAGTTTGTTTTCTCGCCGACGGCGAGAAGGACCCGCGCAACAGTTGCGCGGCGTGAAACATATGTGTTGCGCTGCGTGCAAAGCGCAAAACGCCTTCCACCGCCTGTTGCGCAGAAGAGCAATTCGGACAAAGAAATGCGCCCGCGCAACATCTCAACAGCTGATTATAGTTAATGCCCTGGGTGTAGGGTAGTATGGGCAGTATCTCCACGAAAGCCCACCGATTGATTGGTTGACTGAGTTTTTTTTTTAGATTGATTGACAGCTGAACACTTTTTTGCGCAGGTTGTACATATACATGTCCGCATTATTTGCGTATGCAGAAGTTTACCAAAATATGCAAATATGCATATGCATGATTACACGAATACCACTACTCGTGCATACAAGCAGTTACAGCAGTATCTGTCAAAAATACCCGACACTAAAATGTCAACGATTGACGTGTTGACAATCGAATTTCAGATTCCAGGTAATAAGATGGTGGCCAAAAACACGAGTGAGTGGGGTTCTCGTACAGAATACCAGGTACATACATGCATAGTCTAATTAAGTGTATTTTTTTTTCCTGGTCAAATGTATGAGTTGTTTGATAGTGTAACAGCACGCCTGCTTTATTCTTTTTTGTACCTGCTTGTCTGTCGTGCGCGCATTTGACTTCGTTTTAGTTTCACCGACGGTAGCGTGAGGGATACCGATTACCGATGCCTCTGCTGTGCTTGCCGTCTCGCGACCCCCCGGCCCAGCATCCGGGCCTCTCGCTGGATCTCTCTCCTGAATCCTGACCACTTTTTCGTTTGGTGACCGCTATTTTGGTCAACCATTTCGCCGGCCCAAAAGATATCCAACTACTATATCCAACTATCCAACGTTAATTCCGAGATTTGTTTTTTTTGTTCCATGTAAAACGGAGGGTGCAGTTGTAAAGTTCAAAGCAGCTGGTTCAAAGAGGTTATCCTGTTCGCTTCGCCCGTTTCCAGCTCCTAGGTGTTTTTCCTAGTCTAGCTCCGAGTGCTTTGTACCCATGTCGGGAGTGCGGTGCTAAAAGGGTCAAAGGAACAAATGCAGCAGTGGTCCCTTCCCTCTGTAGTGCCGGTTGCCTCCTGCAGTGCCTGTGAAATCGCGTTGATCCCCTCCCTCTGTAGTGCCGGTTGCCTCCTGCAGTGCCTGTGAAATCGCGTGGCCCACTTGGAAAAAAAGTTTGTACAGAGCGGGTGCCCCGATTTAAGAGCTCCCCGTGACCAGCGAAAACAAGCGCGACATTGCTGTTATCTGCAGTGGAAAATGCATAGCTTTAAGTATCGGCGGGACATGCCGATTTGACCGCTCTCAAGTCCCGACGGACGCTCTTATGTATCAAAAAGGGCGCTCTTAACCCCTTCAGAACCCCCGAACCCCCCCCTGCACTAAATCCAAGTAATTTTGTCCCCAAAAACGGGTTTCCAGTTGGAACGGGGTTAACCCCTTTAAATCCCACAAAATCCCTCCCTATACTAATTTCAAGTATTTTCCCCCGAAAAGGGTTTCCAGCAGTGAAGGCGTTAAATCGGGGTATCCACTCTGTAGTGGCAGTAAAAGGAGTAGGGCCGGTTGCCGCTTTAGTGCCGGTATTTCCGGCTTGCACATACCGGCACTATGGAGGGACCACGGACTTATTAATACTTGAGATACCTGGTATGCTTGACGCGAAACCCCTTGGCCGCCTCTCCTCGCACACTAAAACGCTAATGCTAAGATTGATGAGTCGAAAGGAAGCCTTGCCTTCACCTTCTTTGAGCTGGGCCCAGGTTGTCAATGAAAAATGACTCGGAATTGTGTGGGATAAGCTTCACGGTTTTGTATTAGTGGTATTGTACCACCTGTGGAGTTAACGCGCCCAAAGGGGTCGGTCTCCCACTCGGTATGATCAATTGCTTGTGATGCAGCAGTAGTGGGGGGACTCTCGCTATGCATGATGCCGATGAATCCGGTTCACACGACTGGACTCTCTGCAGCAGTAACGCTGTGCCCAATAGGCCGGTCCCCTGGATGGTAGTGCCGGTATATTGGACTGGCGCATACCGGCACTTTTGGGAGCAAATATGTGGGTTGACGGTCTTGACGGTCCAGTGTCCCGTCAAAGCCTCGTTATACTGGTTTTATTATGAAGCGGTCTCTGACGGTTACCCGTCACACGTCAAGAATGCCGTCAACCGACATATTTGATTGGGAGCCGCCCGCTGCATTTATGTACATATGTACGATGAACGACCAGCTTTGTATATGTGTGCGACCTAAATAATTATATGCCGGTCGCTCCGGTGGCGTATAAGGTTATCCTCGAGCCTGGTACAGGTCAGTTTCGTGAGTTCGAATCCCCCGAGTGAATAATCGTATCAATGGTATAAATTCGTGGGAACTTTTTCTTGTGCACAAATTGACTTGCGGAAAGCGCGAGAGCGTGAGTTAGCAACAACACTCACTCGATGAAAAACGGGCAGTGGGATTGCTGAACCCTATGCGCGATAAAAATTGAAAGCAAGAACCGGGGGGGAGAAGGGACGACACCTGCGACCACGGCTTGTCCAGAAGCTGGAAAGTAAATGTGCGAAAAAAACAAATTCCACTCCTAATGGTTGTGTGTAAGCACCCACCCTACTAGACTATGATACTAGAAGTGTACCGATACACCTGGTACCAGGTCCCAAGCCGACCAGAAGCCTAAGCCCGAAAATCATACGCGATGGGATCCCGGTGTGTACCATCAATATTACCAGGTAGTAGTTTGTACACAAAATATGAAGTATTAGACTATGTTTTGGGTAGGGGTGCATGGCTTATATGTACACTATGGTGTATATGGTGTATACGGGTATGTGTGCATAAATGTTAAAGGGTCGACATACACACGCACCCGTATACAACGGCAGCTTGCGCTGCCGGGGTTGTAACGGGGACCAATGATAGGGACAGCTTACGCTATACCTACAATGGGACTCGAAGGGTGCGCCAGCTAGCGTTGGGCTGCGAAAGCAACTGAGTTAAATCGACACACGACGCGTATGAAAATACGCGGAAGTGTGGTGAGCTAAAGCTTTATTTTTCCCCATCCGCCGGAGGATAAAAAAAAAAAAAAAAAAAAAAAAAAAGTTAAATGGAAAAGTGTACGACCACACAGCGTATGTGGTGGAGAAGAACAGCCGCGATTTCGTGATGGACCCCCCCCCCCCCCCCTTTAGTTCCACAAGGACCGCGCATTTACAGGCAAGACTGTATATTAAAATAGTTGCAGACACGAGCCCCTCGGATTTTTTCACAGGTCAAACATTATTCGAACAAATTGTGGACCCATTGTTTATTAGTGTTTGTTTTTTCGGAGGCGGGTGGGAGGGGGGGGTGGGGGTTGACTTTTATGCCCCACGTAATCCTACCCCTTGCCCTGGAACTCCCAAACACTACACACCCGGTATGTTAGGGAGTCACCCGCAAAATTTTCACCCAGGCTCGCTCGTGTCTGTAGCCAGTTTTTCTCTGCGTGTAGCGTTTCGAGTGTCGATGATGTATAATTGACAGCATGAGACGCACCCGGGGAATGCACTCTATACCAGGGCATTCATGAGGGCTCAGCCGTCTGTTGTTCGAGGGGAGGCGTGGTTTAGGCGCCGCAAGCATGTTGGCCTTCCGCAGAGGGCCCGGACCCCCCCCGGAGGAGCGCCGAGGCCACCCCCCCCCCCGTTAGAGGCCGCCCGAGGCGATATTTCGCAATAATACATGCGCAACCATGCGCGCGGAGACCACACGACGAAATGCGTCAAGACTCTTACTGAACAGTTTTTTTCGTTTACTCGACGGCAAAAGTAACGACGTGCCTAAAAAATAGCGCCTCCAGCCCAACAGACACGCGCAACTTTTTAGTTCGCCTACGGCGCACAAACTGAGTTGTGCAACGCAAACATTGCTGCGCTGAACAGCATTTCCGATCCGAAAGTTGCGCCAGCGCAACAGCTAATGAATGCCCTGCTTTCTACTGATACCGTTTACTTGCAGCACGCTATCAAGGCCCACAGGTGTTGTTTTGTGTGCGATAGAGTGTGCGATTCTTTGTTTGTTCGTCTGTTTGTTTGTTTGTTTGTTTGTCTGTTTGTTTGTTTGTTTGTATGTTTGTTCGTTTGTTTGTTTGTTTGTTTGTTTGTTTGTGTGCGTGTCTGTTTGCTTGTCTGTGTGTTCGTTTAATCAGCTGTTTTTGTTCCGTTTGTCTTGTGGTTTTTAATCCAGAGGTACGACAGACGACGCGGGGGTTATCCTTGAACGCAAAAGAGACTTACGTAGACCTAACGCGAAACAGGGTGCGAGCATCCTAGTATCTGGTATCAGCATCTTGCAGCAACAGCTCTCGTTATTGTGTAATCTAATGCGTATTACTCGTAATATCATTTATTCTGCTGTGATATACTGTATTGTTTATATGCTTGCAAGAACGTTATTTCAAGTATTCCGTGTATTCCATGGCTACGTAGTACTGTACGAGCGTGCGCTTTGAGAAAAGCCTGAAATATGGTGACCACTCTTACATCCGACGGGCCTATTTTGTTGGTACACATGTGGGCGTACCAGGTATCTATCGCATATGACGGTCCTCTTACGGGTAGGACTAAGTTTTCTGTTTTACGGGCAAACGTTGGCGTTGTACGACTGCTGCTCTGTGGAAGCCTTTGTTTGTGGACGCTCACGCTTGTTCTCAATTTTCAAACTTTAAACCTCAAATCACAGACGAACGACTCGTAGCATACCGCCATGTTGTTGTTATTGTTGTTGATGTTGTTGGTATTGTTGTTGTTCTCACATTTATTCGCATAATGGTCTCACATATCATAGCTGAAGCAAGTCGTACATTCGCCAAGAAGGGTTACAGCTGACTGACGATGTACTTCAAAGATGTCTGGAGACGAGTACGTTGACCCCAAGACGGACGGCAATTTCACGATATTTTGGCTTGACTGACAAAATGCTAGATTTTTAGTGTGGAAATATCGATTTGACACCCTTGACCGCTGGACGTTTTCCCTTGACTGACCGTCTCCTGCCACATTTGATGTACTTCGAGTTATACCTGTGGAATGCAGACGCCAAAAACGAGAACACGAACAAATCACAAACACCAACCATTATAGTGGAGAAAACAATATGTATATATTAAACAAAAGAGTAGGACCCCTCCCATTAAGGAAAAGCTCACCCACATAGTATATTACAGGTACCAACAACGAAGCTCGCAAGTATCAGTATTGACTCGAAATTCGTCGAACTCACGTCTGACGTCCTTAAATATTTTTATAAAATCATGGCGGCTTGAATCGCTGGTTGTGATTTGTAACCAAGGCTTTTCACGGGTTAGATCACTTCTGAAGGGGGTCGGATCGAATCCGGATGACCCATTCCGACCCGTGATATTTGAAACCCTCCTGACCCGACCCGAACTGAACCGAACCGAACCGAACCGAACCGAACCGAACCGAACCGAACCGAACCGAACCGAACCGAACCGAACCGAACCGAACCGAACCGAACCGAACCGAACCAAACCGAACCAAACCAAACCGAACCGAACCAAACCGATATGAACGGAACAGAACCGAACAGAACCGAACAGAATCGAACCGGCCCGACCCGTGAGATTTCGAATACCTCCTGACCCAACCCGACTCGACCCGCGAGTTTTTGACAACCTCCTTACCCGGCCCGCGGATCGGGTCATGACCCGTGAAAAGCCCTGGTAATTTTTACCCTCAGTAGCTTAGCGCTGGTACTATTAATACTGATCTGCGGCCGCGCTTTCGTTTGGGTGATAAACTACTGTGTAGATGATATTTGAATTGGACCCTTTTTGCAAAGGATATGCTCGGTAGGGTATGCTGGTACCGAGGGTATTTTTGGAGCTTGAACGGAACTCACCGAAGTGTCGGGTACCGGTAATCCGGTCGCCCCGGTGGCGTATCAGGGTATCGAGCCCGGTATAGGTCAGTTTCGCGAGTTTGAGCCCCCCCCGAGTGCGTACTCGTATAAATTCGTGGAGACTTTTTCTTGTGCATACAAGGGGCTACGCCGGCGGCCTGGACGGCCGCCGGTCGCAGCGCAGGATAGTAAATATTAAGAGGGTAAGAAGTAATGCCAAGAGTTAGACGAAGTTTGTTAATTCATATGGAGTGCATTTTCAATTTTTATAATATATGGGAGATACTGGAAAGGGAAAATGCCGACAATTTTTTTCCGATTTCCCGTGTGCGGCGGAACAATGCGAGAAGGCAGCCTGGAAATTATGGGAGAGCATGGCGGTTCACCCCAGCTGGGTGACGCTCTGCGTTGCTACGCAGAAAGGCGCGGCCACAGCTGCTGCTGTGCATATACCATTTGTAGCTTCGTGATGCTGCTGTGCATATACCATTTGTAGCTTCGTCATGCTGCCGGCTCATCATAGCTTCAGCTACTGCTGTACATCATGTACATGTACGTGCTGCTGTAGACTACCGGGGGTTCAAAAATATTGAGAGTTCGCAGTTCTCCACGACGCCTAGCTGCTGCTGTGCATATACCATTTGTAGCCTCGTGATTTTGCTGTGCATATACCATTTGTAGCTTCGTGATGCTGCTGTGCATATACCATTTGTAGCTTCGTGATGCTGCAGGCTCATCATAGCTTCAGCTACTGCTGTACATCATGTACATGTATACGTGCTGCTGTAGACTACCGGGGGTTCAAAAATATTGAGAGTTCGCAGTTCTCCACTACGCCTGGGTGGCATGTGTTCTCGGGGATTACGAACTTTTCTTCCCCAGATCCTAGCACAAACCTCGCTTAGTGGCCTTTACAATGGCGACGCCGGCCAGGTAATCGACCCCCCCCCCGTGTGTCGGAGGTCAGAGAACACGTACCGAAAAAATAACGCGAAGACATTAGCCCTGTGTGCAGACTACGCACCAAAAGTCTCACAGGGCACGATTTTTCGGAGATCTCGTCGTAGATCTCGACGTCGAGGCCTCGCGCGCGCGCTACGGCGCCGAGCGGGCGGATCAGCTGAGCCGGTGGTTGCAGGCGAGGCGGGGGCACGCCTCAGCGAAGAAACCGCGCGGAAAGGCGGTCAGAGGCGGGAGATATCCGCAGACGTAAGGATGTGCATATGTGATAAGCGAACTAAGATATATAGATCTATATTGACTTGCGGAAAGCGCGAGAGCGTGAGTTAGCATCACTCGATGAAAAATCGACGAGCAGTGAGATTGCTGAACCCTATGCGCGATAAAAATTGAAGGCAAGAACCGGGGGGGAGAAGGGACGACACCTGTGACCACGGCTTGTCCAGAAGCTGGAAACTAGAAGTGTGCAAAAAAATAAAAGAATAAAAAATGAGGTCGTACCGAACACTCCGAAGTGTCGGGTACCGGTATGGAAGTCGTGCCGACCTATAACCGAAATGTCGGGTTCCTCCTACCGAGCACCGAAGTACCGGG
The DNA here is from genome assembly GCA_012845835.1 of Undaria pinnatifida. Taxonomy (NCBI): domain Eukaryota; class Phaeophyceae; order Laminariales; family Alariaceae; genus Undaria; species Undaria pinnatifida. The sequence goes on from JABAKD010000029.1 coordinate 9,955,462, forward strand.
CACCGGTATAGAAGTCGTACCGAAGTTACGCGAAATGTGGGTGACCGGTACCCCCAACGAAGTGTCGGGTACCGGTATTGAGATCGTACGGAACTTACCGAAATGTCGGGTACCGGTATTGAGATGGTACCCAATCTACCGAAGTGTCGGGTACCGGTATTGAGGTACCAACAACGGCTTGGGTGGGGTGTTTGCTGAGCAAATTATCCCCGATGTACGTCGGAGTGCACCCTACCGAGCGTACCCTTGACAAGGCGTATGTCGGTCGCCCCGGTGGCGTATCAGGTTATCCTCGACCCTGGTATAGGTCAGTTTCGTGAGTTCCATTCCCCCGGAGTGCATACTCGTATAAATTCGTGGGGACTTTTTCTTGCGCACAAATTGACTTGCGGAAAGCGCGAGAGCGTGAGTTAGCAGCACTCGATGAAAAATCGACGAGCAGTGGGATTGCTGAACCCTATGCGCGATAAAAATTGAAGGCAAGAACCGGGGGGAAGACGGGACGACACCTGTGACCACGGCTTGTCCAGAAGCTGGAAAGTAGAAGTGTGCGAAAAAATAATAATAATAATAATAATAATAATAATAATAATAATAATAATAATAATAATAATAATAATAATAATAATAATAATAATAATAATAATAATAATAATAATAATAATAATAATAATAATAATAATAATAATAATAATAATAATAATAATAATAATAATAATAATAATAATAATAATAATAATAATAATAATAATAATGATGAAAATGTCGAGTCCAACGTCCAAAGTGCACCTGAAACCTTTCGGCAGGAGTTTTCATTATACGCGTTCGATCAGTCTATAGACTAGACCATTGACGTATGCTCGAAGTATGACCGTTTAACATTTACTCACTCTGATTTGTTTTGTCTCTAATCTACAACGCGAGAACTTCGCCAGCCATGCATTGGCGTATCATTCGTCACCATACTTTTATGCTCGTAGTTTTAATGGGAGTGATGAGTATACACGATAGCATGCACCCGCAATAGCAGTATGTACAGCAGTATGACAGCTGTGCAGTCCATATGAGTTCTTGAGTCCCAAACAGAGTGTCAAGACGTAAACATCCCGGACTTTAAATCCCGGACTTTTTTGCCCCCTCTTATTGGCGAGGAAGGCATATAGTTGGCACGTGGGACGGATCACGATCTAGATCATATCGATCATGTAGATCTTGTAGATCATCTAGATTATATCGAGCGTATAGATCATATAGATCATATAGTATATTATAAAGATCCTAAATCTTCCTTTTAAGATGTGCTGTGCAGGACCTTTGAGGTACAGGTCCAACCCAGAAAACATCCGCTGTATCGCTCAGGTCATCTGGCTCTCACCCGCCAAGATGACCTATAGGCCATGCAGATCATGCACGCCAGGTTATATGTTATATATCAGCTTGCAAAGATGAGTTTCGACGAAATCTTCGATCTCACAGCTGGAGTGTATTTTAATTTTTATAATATATATTGACAAAATCTTCGATCTCACAGCCGGAATGTATTTATTTTTTTTACAATATTAGACTATTAGAATATATATGCCCTGGAAGGTAGAAGTTTGGTAAAAAAAAAGGATGTGATGTTTCCGACGCGTAAAATGGTTGTCGGGTATTTGAGGTCGTGGTCTGCAGTTTTGGAAATTTCTCATTCGATGCGAAAGCGGCGCAGCCGCGTTTCTGGGGCTACTTTGGGCCCATTCTGGATGCGGGTTGTTTTGTGTCAAGGTTAATATATGCATAATGGGGCAAAATGACGCTCTTTTGTGGCGATTTCAGCCAAAGGGTATATATTGTGTCAAGGTTAATATATGCATAATGGGGCAAAATGACGCTCTTTTGTGGCGATTTCAGCCAAAGGGTATATATTGTGTCAAGGTTAATATATGCATAATGGGGCAAAATGACGCTCTTTTGTGGCGATTTCAGCCAAAGGGTACGTATATAGGGCGAGAATCACGCTGAATGGCGATTTCATCCAAAGGGTGCAGTAGGGCAAAGCCACAATAAAAGGCGATTTGAGCCAAAGATTTGTCGGGCAAAGTCACGCTGAATGGCGATTTGAGCCAAGGTTGTATGGGCAAAGTCACGCTAAATGGCGATTTAAGCCTTTGTGGGCTACATACTACAGCAAGGAAAATTGTTCCCTAACTGCAGCAGCCCATGAATTCACGGGTTGGGTAGATCACCGATCCCCATTTGATGGTCTAGATCTTTTTCAGGGAGTATCTGTATGGTCTAGCTCTTGTTGCCGGAGGGGGGGGCGTACGATCTGCGTGATCTGGTATTAATAAACGTCTGCAAGGTTGGATCTGTGCTCTATATTTAGATCCTACCCAATATCTTGTAACGGCAGACACAGGATTTATATTATCTGTATGATCTATAGATCGTGACCTGTTCGAGGTGTGCATCAAAAATTTGTCAGGCGAGACGGCGCTCTGACCGCTTGACCGACGGCAATTTTACGATAACGATAATTTGCCTTGACTGACGGCGAATTACTAGGTTTTAGTGTTGAACGATCGATTTGACGTCATTGACTGACCGCTGGACGGTTTCCCCTGACGGGTCGTCTCCTGACATCTTTGGTGTGCGTAGGTAACAGGATCGACCTCGCGAAGAGTACCTGTAAAGCTGTTAACAACGTGTCCGGAAGGACCTTCCAGCGGTCGGGCTGTTCACTATTGCCCGAATTTTATGGCCAGGAAGCACGTTCTTGACGTCTTTTGCAACTGGAAACCCTTTGTTGGGGACAACACCACTTGGAAATAGTGTAGGGGAAGGGTTTTCGGGTGCTAAAGGGGTTGATGGTGCGGTCAAGGTATGGGCGTAGACCCCACCCTCTCACCCTAACTAACGTCACCCCCAAAGCCCGTAATAATGGTAGTCAAAATGGGCCGAAACTGGATAGAAACGCGGCGGCGCGGCTCAGTAGCCTTTGCGACGTTCTCACCCCACAAAGGCTACTGGATAAAGTACCAAATATATTTCGATGTGTAAGGTGGTCCGCATGCTGTTTATCAGTTTTTCCAAAACGCGCGGCGAAGCCGCGCTCGGGTCGGAGCCTCAGCCTGGGTTAGAGTTAGGGTTAGGGTTTGGGTGGGTCGACGCCCTCTCGCGATTTGACAAAAAAAAAAAAGCCCCGAAACACGCCAAAAAAAAGAAACTTGAAAACCTCTAAAGTGAAATATATTTGGTACTTTATCTGGTACGATGTGCGGGGCAAAGCCGGTAAAGGCGCCTCGCGCGGCTGGCGCATGGAGCGAGATTTTTTTTCCCAACAGCGGACCACGATTCCGAACTGCCAGCCAACCACGATTTTCCATCCTGGCCAATGGGAGGGATTAATGAAATCCTGGTAATTTTTCCCCGTCCCGAAAACTTCAGTTGGGAGTTCTAGTACCTGCTGCTGATCTGCAACACCGTGTCCGGACCGGACGGGGGCCGTCCCAGGCGTCAGGCCTCTGTTCACTGTTGCACGATGTTGTGTGCGAGGAAGCATCTATTGGGATCAAGATCCGTAGACCCAGTCCTTTTTTTATCCCTAGACCCGACGTCAATCCATGTGGTCAAATGGGGGCCAACGCAGGCTAGAAACCCGGTGCGCCGCTTGCATTTCGGGCGCGAATTTTGAATTTTCCCCAATTACGGATCACGACGATTTCTAAGTGCAAGCGACGATTTGCCTTCCTGGCCAAGAAGAGGGGGGAGTAATACATTCCCCGAAAGATTTTCCTGTCCGGACGCTCGGGTGTAGAAGTACTGCTCAAGGAGCAACGCAGGCTGCCGCCGCTGCTTGGCTGCTGGCTGCTGGCTGGTCAGGGGTCGTGGCTACTTTCATCTCCGAACGCTGAGGAGTTGTGCAGCAACGCGCGGAACGTAATACTATACTCGAGATGGCTTGCTTCGGCTATGGTATATTTATATACGCGCACCACTTTCGGTTTGCTTGTGTTTCTCCCCTGGGGTATCGTTCCACTCCAGAGTGAGTGACTGGGGCCTGTCCTGCGACCGCGGACTTGATTTATGTGAGTTCATGTGAGAACAGCAACATTTGTGGTCCCCCGACACTGCGGTGGTCATGAAAACGGCGGTTTCCCGATATAGTGCGGTCAGAATCGCTTGGCGCGACGGGGGAATTGCTCTCACAACCTGGAGCGAACAAGGCGGCTTCAACCGTTGAATACGGCGGTGTCCCGATATTGTGCGGTCAGAATCGCTTGGCGCGACGGGGGATTTCTCTCACTACCTGGAAGGAATGAGGCGGCTTCAAGCCACTAACGCGCTCATACTGCTCTGCTTACACCACCGCCTTGGAGCCGTATAGCGACCAAAGACATAACCGTTGCAAATGTTGCCCACCTTCTCCGTCAGTGCGCAGCAGTACAAATGAGATGATGTCTCTTGCACCTTGGTTGTATTGTTGCAATTCCGTCATGAAACGTATCACAATACTCAAGCAGCCCGCGTTGCTTGGGATGGTCGGTGCTTTAAATATGTCAGTTTTATTGGTCAATTTTCCCGTCTGGAGTCTCTTAAGCGGTTAATGTTGTATGTTAGTTGTCATGCCGATGCGCGCTCAATAGGGCTGTGAGTGGGTTGGATTTTAACGGCTAGTTATTTTTAGTACCGTATTATCCAGTTGAGTGGCGAATTTATCCAACTGCTTTGCTTATTTGCAACGGGAATCTTGTGCCAGGTGCCAGACGGTCTTTTTGTAAAAATACACCATGCTTCCAGCCACAAACGCGCGCCTGTCAGATACACACAACGAGTTACCGCGCAGCAACTGTCGTGTTATGCCGCTAGGCAATACTTTTGTCGGCGGCTTGTAGCCATCCAACTCACGCCTCTAGTGCTCGCACTCGCATGTACAAGAGGGGGCCTCAGTAAGGCGATGTTTAAGGCGGTATCCCGATATACCGTGTATGACAGTGTTAGTGGTAGTGTTAGTGTTAGTGTATAACACTTCCCTTGGGATGACATGCCGAGCCGGTTTCCTCCGAAACCAGCGCGGCACGAATAAGAACGGTGGCGGCTTTGGGAGGATGTCGTCCAGATCTTTCCATAGACGTGTCGCTCGGCGCTTAGACTCTACCGGTCGTTGAGAAATCGGCTTGCGAAACTCGTCCGAGCGGGTGTCACCGTCACATACGGTAAGGCGGTGGGAACCGCTTGGAGCAGCTCGGGAATTGCACTCATATATAAGGCGGCACGATATAAGGTAGCACGGCGTCTATAAGGCGGTCATATTGAGCTGGCACACTAGCGCCTAATTGGGGAGCCCGCACTATACTCTATCTACCGACGGGTGTTACGCCTCGTATTTTGTTGCTCTCATGGATTTTGTCCAAGGGTCTTTGTTCTGTTTTGAGCGGCAAGAGTATCCCTTCACGCTTGACCGTTTCTCGGTCCATTGACGCCGGGCATATACCCAAGTGTCTGGGGGTTTTTCCTCCTGAGGAGATGCCAGCTCGGTGTGTGCGTGTGCTTCACGTTAGCTTCGCCCGTCGGCGCCCAGCACACGTAGTGTCCGTGCCGTTGCCTCATCGTGGTGACAAGCCATGAGCTTGACGGTTGATGCTCGCCCTCTTTATGAACCGTCGAGTCATAAGACCGTAGAAGACGAGCTCTGTGGCAGCCGAGTGCGAGACAGATATATGCATGGCAAGTACCCCGCTACTGCTGTGGTCACATTATGATAACAGACAATTCCGTGTTTTGTTTTGTTCTTCTTGGTGTTTTTTTTTTTCTTCTTTTCTTTCTTCTATTTTTTGTTTTAACCCCACCAGGAGGAATTTGGTATTTTGTCGCGGGGGCATCTTCTCTGCTCTGACGTGGCGTACAGTTGCATCAGTAGCTGCGTTCTGTTGGGCCGGATAAACAAGAGGGTAAGGTATCGGTCGAAACACGAGCGGCCGGTGTATCACGCAGCTTGCAAAGATGAGTATCGACCCTAAATTGATCGAACTCACAGCCGACGTGTTGCTTGAAGATATTTTTTTTTTTGGTGGAATATAGTGACGTGTTTTGTTCTCCATGTCTCAACTGATTGATAGTAGTAGACCGGGGAAGGAGAAAATATGACGTGGAGCGAACGCTGATTCTGTTTTTGTTGTTTCTGCCTGTTTTCAGGGGTTATCTCGTTTCCTCTGCCGTTGCGTACAGCCATAATACATCAGTAGCTGCCTGGTGCTGTTGGGCCGGGCAAAAGCCGTGACGTGTGCTGTTGTGTGACTCCCACATGACGATCGACTACTACTAATGGCAGTAGACTGACCACAGTAGACTAGCGACTAGTGATGTGGAGTGGACAGTATTCATTGTTTGTTTGTTCGTTGTTGTTGTTGTTGTTGTTGTTGTTGTTTCTTCTCACGTGAGGGGCTCTATACCTTAGCAAACACCCGCGTTTTGGAGAAAAATATCTACCAGCAAGCAAAGCCCGACACACGTTCGCATGGGCCCCGATAGATGTACCTGGAATAGCATTGTGAACCACACGTCGGGTTCACGCGTGTTGGGTGGTCCCGGTCGGCTGTGGGGGAGAATGTCCTTGATTCGATGAGCCGCCCCGCCTATGCAGGCCATGTACATTGACACATCGGATACAGTTTGGCATACATGATTCCAGTACTGTAGGTGGCCCTATATAGTGCGGGTCATATAGTGCGGGTGTCCGATTTTGTCGCATTTTTTTTTTTCTTGTTTGGGTGAAATCGTTTGGCACAATATAGACCCCTCTATAGTAGCCGGTTTTTGTATAGTGCGGGTGCCCGGTATAGTGCGGGTAAATTTTCGTGACACATACCCGCACTATATAGGGCCACCTACAGTTTTGCTAGAAAGGACCTTTTTGATAAAACGCCCCCTCGTACCAGGTAAAACCTAGCTATCCCTCTAATTGATCTAACCCAAAAACCCCGCGCCGACCTGTATGGAAACTGCCGGGAAAAAGCGCCAGAAACATAGTTTTTTTCTGAAGTGAACAAATGTCGACCACATTAATAAAAGGTAACATGGCCTGGTACCGGGTACCTGGTGAGTGTTCTTTTTAGCCGTTTCCATTCTATATACCTTGCGTTTATTGGCGGCCCCGCATATGCTAGTGGATTGATTCGGTTTTGTGTGTGCTCAAACAGCAGTACGATTGTAACTGCTGTAGCACGGCTGCATTGCCTACCCGTTAGGTGTTTGTCTTTTATTTGTACACAACGTTGTCGTCAGCACACCCACTTTCCGTCCTTATGTTTCGTGCTATATCGGATACAGTGATGTACCCTGTTTAAGACCACCCCGTGATGAGCTAGTTCAGGTGGCCTTGTCTCTACTTCGTATGGTCTTATCCTTTACTACTGCAAACATCATACTATACTAATTGCAAGTAGTTTCTTCTTCGTGACATGCCGATTTTCTTGGTCTTAAAACGAGATTTTTTTTAAATGGGTACTCCGTTGTAGACAGGTTAACAAAAGTGTTTTACCACAATCTGACACAGCAGAAAAAATGCAACTCTTGCGCCTTGATATGGTGATTTTGCTCAGATTGAAACTGATCAAGCTGTTTGGAGCTCGGTAGGATGCCAGGTATTGCCGTGAGGCATTGGATGCGATACATACGGTATTTTTAGTAATCTATGGTCTTATCTTGTACTGTTGCAAGCATCATCCTATTCTAATTCCAAGCAGTTTTTTCTTTGTGGCATGCCGATTTTCTTGGTCTTACTTTTACTTTGGTCTTCAACGAGATTATCTTAAAATGGGGCAAACCCCATTGTAGAGAGGTGGGAAAAAAATGTGTGACCGCAAAATGACAAGAGAGGAAAAATTACAACTCTTGCACCTTAACATGTTGATCTTGCTCAGATTGAAACCGATCAAGCTGTTTGAAGCTCGGTAGGATGCCAGGTATTATTGCCGTGAGGCGTGAGACGCGAGACAGACAGTTTTTTAGGGTTGGTTGCATCATGGACAATATGCCAGGTACACTCCAGCTGTGAGATCGAAGATTTCAATTGGAAGATTTCGTCGAAACTCATATTTGCAAGCTGTGTGTGATACTGCTGTGATACTCCGATCGTTTTGTGTTTTGTTAAATAGTAAGCCGCCATGTACCAGGTGCAGCCCTACGCGCCAAGTCGTGTCCGTTGTTTCTTTTATGATACGATTGTACGTAAAATGTACTCGGAGTATGTAAAATGTGTTTTGTTATTTTATTTATTTTCCGCGTATTATGTGATACCTGGTATCATAGGTAGAGCGAAGGAGGCATGAAGCATGCAGCATGCAGTGTCGGCTTGCGTCAGCTGTCGATCGACGTACAATCAGTTGCTGATGGTAATAATATTCGTAAGAGGGACTATAAATTCATTAAGTCCTGGTATGGTAAACTTGGTGTGCTCGTAGATGATATTTTGTGGTTGTACCAACGAGCTTCCTGCTTTTTCGGTCGACAAGTCTCTCCATTTTTTCGTCCCACTGCGGCATCAACGCGAGAGCGTTATGAAAAGGGGAGGTCAGTTTCGTTACTTGCACGAACCTTCCGAAAACCCATTGGATTGCGAAGCCCATTTGTTTTAATTGTGTAGGACAGACACCCTGCTATAATGTATACGTATAATTGTCATTTTTTTTTTTTTTTCTTCGGACACATCCCTTCGTGCTCGCACCTTTGTACCTTTGTCTGAAACGTAGGATGGGGTGGGTACAATTCGACCGTTGGGGCCACGTTGCCGGAGGTTTGGGCGCGATCCGTGCAGTGTGTCGCGCGTGGCAAGCCTTTTACACTTTTTTGGGCTTGGGCTCACTTAAGGCAAATCCCCGGGTTTCCGCAACATCCCCGGGGATCGGGTTTCTGCATCCTCTATCCCCGTGTTCGCACGTAAGATTTGGATGTAAACCGGGTGTTTCTGCTCGCTAGCTCGTAGAGGGTACACGTACATTTCCCTATTTTGGCACAGAGCACCACGCTACGATCCTGCCGCCCAGCAGCAATCCAGCCCCCTAGCAGCAGCAGTCTGAAACTCTCTGCGCGTGTGGCTGCTGTTGTAGTAGCTGGTTGCTTTGATCGGAGCCTGCGATGCTCCACCCGCCTATACGCCACTACCTCTCGCTGCTGCTACTGCTGCTCCTGTCAAGTGTCAAGTGACATGCCGACGTAAAGTGTAAGGATCGTTTGAATATCATATTATTATTAGTACTCAAAAGGTCCTTGTATTTATGATCATGTTGGTGTGCTTGGTATATGATATCGTACCATACCAAGAGAGCACAACGCTACAACTCTGCCGCACAGCAGCAGCGGTAGGCAACACCATTTATGTTTGTGTAAGGTCGCAGATGACACAGACAACATGCGCTGAGCACAACGCTACAACCCTGCCGTACAGCAGCAGCGGCAGGCACCACCATTTCTGTGCGCGTGGCGTATCCTCGCTATGCTGCGGCGAGTTGCTGGTGTCGGAGCCTGCCATCTGTCACCCCACCATACCACATGCTTCTACTTTGCTGCCGCTCTGGGTGCGCGTGTCCATCGATGCGGAAACATAGGGACCTACATTTACGTCCACAGAGGCAGTTTTTCACGAGTATTTTTCCTGTTTTTTTTTGCGAAGATCGCAGACGACAGACAGCAGCAGACAACATGCATAAAGCAAAACGCTACTACCGTGGTAGGAACATGTGCGCGTGCCGTATCCTCTCCTTACGGCGGCGAGTTGCTTTTGTCATAGCCTGTCACGTATTGTCCTCTTGCTCCCTCGTTCTCAATAAGTGCTTGTTACTCATCTTCTACAGTAAGCCGCACCACACGTGCCCCTTCTCGCTTCCTGGCGGTCCCTAACCTGGAGTTCGAAGTGTGACGCTCTTCTCAAAATCATATATATCATACGGTGTAAAAGTTTTGTGTGTTTTGTGTATTTTCTCAACAACAGATCGGTCGTAGGCACGTCCATCTCGAGTACCCAAAAAGTGCTAAAAGTACTGCTATTGAGTACACCCAAAAAGTACTGCGGGTACAATGCGAATTCATTTTTTTCTAGGCAAGTTTTTTTTGTGTGTACAAACAAATGGTCCTTGCGTCCGGTTGTGATAATAACAGTTGTGTCCTTGCGCCACCTCCTAGGCACTTCCCGGAGGGGAACCTTCTATATTTTTTCATAGCATTCGTATTTTCGGTGTTGCTTTCTTTGTATTTTCGCATTTTCGTGTTTCCAGCTTTTCAGTTTTTTGGTATCGAGAAACCGCCACCCGCCCGGCCACCCGCCAACTACCCATCGTTGGCATCTGGGCTCACATCAACAGGAAGAACAAATGTAACCACGGCCAGTTTTCACTTTGTGCGCAGTCACCTAATCCCAACCATATAACCTTCAGATGTATATATGTACATGTTATATTTTTGTAGCCATGTAGTCCCAATTCCAAATAAACTTTCGGAGGGCGGGTGCGGCCTGTCTTAACCAATCAGAGACGGGCGCAATAGTCACGCAGCGGGACGTCCATATTATGTCGTACCCTGTTAGAAATACAATTTTGAGCCGTCGTGGCGGCGGAGGAACCGGTATCGTTTCATACCTTCAGTTTGCCCTGGCTTTTTGATGTGGTCTAGGTCTATATTTTGATAATTGAGGGACCTGTCCGTCTGGGGTTTGACTGTTTATCTGGTTGGCTGTCTGATTGCCTGACAACCTATCTCCCTGCCTGTCTGTCGTGTCTGTCGGCCTTGCTGACTGTCTGATTGTGTAGACTAGTCTGTCGATGCTGTCTGCCTGTCCCGATTTTTTTTGTCGTGTCTATTTGGGTGTCTTGTCTGTTTAGGTATGGCTGGCTGTGTTGTCTTGTCAATGTTGTCTGCAGGTCTTGTGTCTTCTGTCTGTCTTGTCTGTTTGAGTGTGAATGGCCGGCTGTGTTTGTCAATGTTGTTCACTCTTCCGTTTTTTTTTACTTTTCTCTGCCTTGACTGTGTGAGCTGCCTGCCTGGCCGTTAATTTTTTTGACTGCTTGTCGTAACTGTCTGTTTTGTGGCCTGAAATACGTGAAATCAACCAGTCTGTCTATCTGAAACCGGAAATCCTTATTTATGTCTGTTGGCTGTCTGCTGCGCGGCTACGGTTGCCGGGCGGCGGGACTTCCAACACCGAAAAAACGAAACGAAACAAAACGCCGCGTTTCAGCGCTACATCAACAAGACGAACAAACTGCACACAGTGGTGGGGGCTATTGAAGGCGGTATAGTGCACCGAGATTTTGACCGCCCTATTGGAGTTAGGGCGGTGACCGCTCTTAGATCTATTGGGCTTTTGGTGATATCCCAATAAGGCGGTAGCCGCCCTCTTGAGTGCATACAGCCTTTTAAGGTACAGCACAGATTGCCTCTGACCCAGAAGATTACCCCAGAGGGCGTCACGAAGAGGGATATCATACGTGTGCTCGGAGAAGGAAGGTGCAGCGTTGCAGCAGTACCAGTGCTGAACCCAGTAAATATGTGTGGTGTCGAATACGCACCAAAGCACAGCAGAGCAGACGGGTGCACACACACTTTGCATGTTGAGAAGTCCACCCAGAGAAGATGCACTGCCGTACTGTTGTCCGGAGAGGACTCTTTGCTTTGCTACATATTCACAACAGAGCTCCAACCTATTCTACGGCACTGTGCTACTGTACTGACTACTGTACTGCACTACAGTCCTCCGCTGTGCCCCCCCCCTTGGCCTTGTTGAGGCTCACAATATTGCCTCATGCCTGCCTGCTGCACTGGCTTAGAGGCATGCGCTTTGATGAACGACATCCTGGCCTTCTGCAGATAGAAGGAGGCATCGCCATTGCCGCACGCCTCCGCTGCGCTCTCCAGAGAAACGAAGTGCGACGAAAGTTCCACGTAGGCCGGGGGGGCACCGCCCCCGTGCCCCGTCGTATCGTCAACACCGCCCGTGTCTGACGCCTTGCGCTTTCCCGCCTGGGGCTTGACTGCCTTGCCCCTGCCCTTCGAAGATCGCTTGGCGGCAAGGCAGTCATGGCAGACGTGCTGCATTGGGTTGTCGCAGTCCGGATCGGCTTCACCACAGAGTCCATGGGTCGACCACCGCATTTTCCGCGATATTCGTGGCCGTCAGGGCGCTCGGGGGTGCGGGCTGGAACCAAACACAGTTCGCCTACTGCACAGGGCATCGTGCGTATCCCCTCTGTTCGTTGTGTGATAAGGGTGTGTGTTCTCGCAGCAGCAACAACAGTAGTAGGGATGTGATACTGCTGCCTATACTCCGCTCAAAAGCAGCACCAGAGCGAGGTTTTGTACTGATGTGGGGACGAAAGTGGGCCGTGGATAGGGCGGTAGCCGCCCTGAATAGGGCGGTAGGCGCCCTGAGTAGGCGGCTACCGCCTTATATAGGGTCCGTTGCTATATAGGGCGGTAGCCGCCCTATTCGCATCTTCTGTCGTGTCAAAGCAGTTTTCGACCGCCCTATCTCGAACGGCCGCCTTATTCAGACCGCCTTATATAGGCCCGCCACCCTCCCTACTGTAGCGCTTTATTTATTTTTCTACCGCGATTGCTCTAGTTAAAGCGCTGGGTTGCTACATGCCTGGTACACGTAATGCGATGGAGCATATATACATATACTTCGAAGTATCGAGTTGAAAAACTAATTTACCGGGTCGAGTAATCTCTCGTGCGGCGGGTCGGGTCAGAGCGACCCGACCCGATCCGCGAACTTTGAACACCTCCTAAACCGGACCTGACCTAACCCGTGGTATTTCGAACACCTACAGACCCGACCCGACACGCCCCGCGAAATTGTGGAAACCTCCTGGCCCGATCCGCTGAACGCGTTCCCGTGGTTAGCTTGACTTCGTGTCCAGCCAACTCGCAGCCCTGCTTTTTGCCCACCCACTTACCCCAACCTGTCCTTGGTCTGTTCCGTTATTTTTTCCATCTTTGTTGCTTGTTGCTTGCTCAGGGAGAACCGTAACGCAAAGAGCGATGACCGAAATGCTGCCCAGGAGCAAGGAACCAACCGCGACCAAATCAGGTGTGTCCCCCCCCCCACTTCCTCCCCCCCCCCCCCTCTGTTTTAGAGTTTTGGTTGCGTTGTAGTGGGCTTTCGCGCGCTGTACCTAATGTTCATGAACAATCCATATGCTGGATTTTGTACATACGCCCAGTCTGAGCAGGTGTCTCCGCTGCCCCTCTCTGTCGCCCTTTGTCCTGTCTTTTTTGCGCCGTCGTTGTCGTCATCATCATCGTCATCATCATCATCATCATCATCATCATCATAATCATAATCATCATCATCATCATCATCATCATCATCATCATCATCATCATCATCATCATCATCATCATCGTCATCGTCATCACCATCGTCATCATCATTATCATTATCATCATCACCATCGTCATCATCATTATCATTATCGTCGTCATCGTCATCATCATCATCATCATCGTCATCATCATCATCATCATCATCATCATCCCATCATCATGATCATCATCATCATCATCATCATCATCATCATCATCATCGCAACCATCATCATCATCATCATCATCATCATCCATCATCATCATCATTCTCACCATCATCATCATCATCACAATCATCATCACCATCATCACCGCCGCCACCATCATCACCACCACTAACCACCACCCGAACGTAAAAATATGCATCCTTCAAACTATCCCCCATATATCTACCCCTTTTAAACAAACTGCTCATACACAAAACATACAAACGTTGGAAACCCGTAAACAAATACACAAAACACGAATACGAACTCACGTTTTATAGTCTCAGCACAAACTCGGGGTCGGGGGGGGGCAGCAGTAGAGACGACAGTCTTGCCCGAGGCGCGGCCAACGACGCCCGCAACAACGAGCGCAAAAACCAGAAGACAGTCCGGGTACAGCTGTCCCGACCCACCGAAGAACTGGTCCCCGAGCCCGGTAAAAACCGCAAAAACAGCATCCACCGCTCGGACAGCATTACTGGGATTGCTTCTTGGCACGCCTCGCAAGGCAGTAGCGGCGCGCAGAATTCAGCGATGGCGTCCGCGGCGGCGGCAGCTGCGGCTGCTGCGGCGGCGACGGGGGGTAGCTTGGGGTCCAGCGGGGGGCTGGGGGCGGGAGGAGAGTGGGTGATCGCGTCCGCCAATAAGGAGCGAAAAAAGCGAGGCTCGTTTTTGCACATCCCGTCGCGCTCCGCTGATTTCGCGGGTAGTGGGTTGGGCAGTGGTGGCGTGGGGGGTCCGGTGAGGAGGGGGAGTGCCGGGAATTTGAGGGACATATTTGGGGACGATGGGTCTTCGGGAAGCAGCGGGAGCCGCGCTTCTACAGCGGCTACCGCCCCCGCTGCTGCTGACGGGGGAAGGAAGAGCCCGCTCAGTGGTATATTCTCGCCGGACCAAGCCGGTACTGCTAGCGTAATCGGAATCCCGGGAGCAGGGGGGAGCAGAAGCAGAACGGGAAGTGGAATCGGAGCCTCCACCGGAATTGGAATATCAAGCTTAACCGGAATAGGAGGTGGAAACGCAAACGGAAATGGGGAAGTTGCCGTGGGGCACACCGATTTTCAGTTAGCGCCCGGGACGACGATAAGGGTGACGGAGCGCGGGCCGGACGATTTTGGTGACAGGTATGCAGATGCCTCGACCGAGGCGCGCGCGACCCCCGCTGCTTCCGCCGCGTCTGTGGCTTCTGCTGTGTCCGCGGCTACTACGAACGCGACGACAGTAACGAGCGTAAACAGTGCTTTTCTTGGCGGGAGCGGTAGTTCTGGTGGTGGTGGTGGTGGTGGTGGTGGTGGTGGTGGTGGTGGTGGTGGTGGCGGCGGTGGTGGTGGTGGCGGCGGTGGTGGTGGCGGCGGTAGTGAATGCGGTAGTGGTAGCGTTGAGCCGGCGGTGTCGCCGGCGTCTGCTTCCGCGTCAGCGTTGGCGAAAGCGTCGGCCTCAGGGTTAGGAATAGTGAGGGGTATGCTGCCGCCAACGATAGCGCCGGCGACGTCGGCGAGAGTCTCGCCGGCCTCCGTTTTGTCGCCGTTGGAATTGTCGACGTCGACTTCCCGCATAGATGGACAAAGCGAGGAAGCCATGTTGTCGGCCGCGGCGGCGGCGGTGGTGGAGGGGGGAGGGGGGGGACCGGGGGGAGCCGGCAAAGATGACGCGGAAGGAGGAGAGGGCGGTGCTAGGCCGAGTTCCCCCGCGAGGGAGGCGGGAGGGCAAACGGAGGACGGTACTGAGCTGTCGGGAGATCGGAGGGACGAAGAGGGGGTTGGGGTGGGGGTGGCGGGGGTGGAGTTGGAGTTGCGCACGCAGGCGTCGAACGGGAATACGTTTGGCGGTGGGTCGACGCCGGGCAGCAAGCGGAGGCTGGTGACCGAGGTTATCGGTAACGACGACGTGGATGTGTCCATGCCCCAAGACATGGACCGGGGCGAGGTGCGTGGAAGGGAAGAGACGAGTTAGGGGGTGGGAGTGGTACGTGGAAGGGAGGGCGTAGAGGTGAACTCGGGGTCGGAATGGGGGATGAGGACATACAGGGGAGTTGTTGTTGTTGTTGTTGTTGTTGTTGTTCTCACATTAACTCGCATAATCAAGTCCGTGGTCACAGGACAGGCTCCAGTCACTCTGGAGCTGAGGAATACCCCAGGGAAAAACACAAACAAACCAAAGGTGGTACACGCATGTATCACAGCTGACGCAATTAATGCCTCCACCAGAAACATATAAAAGTGAAATCGGGAGTCAGCCTACGATGTGCCAGGTCCATACTGGTGCATACGTCTCACTACTCGCGCCTGGAAAACCGACTATACCGCTTGCCACCCAAGAAAGACTACCCCGTATATATATTGCACGCAGTGCCTATCACTACACATACGCACGACAGACGGAAGTCAAGTGGAAAAAATGAAACAAAGAAGGAAAAGATGAAGGAAAGGAAAGGGAAGAAAAGACAAAAGATATACGAAAAAATGAAGAAAGGAAAGAAAAGAAAATACAAGAAAAGCAAGAAAAGAAAAAACGCGTGCAGCGATAGAGGTAAGAGCACTTTTTTGGCCATTTTTTTTTTTTTCTGAAATGACAGGGCTTCTTGGGCCCTTTTTCTCACACAGTCGGATTTTGTCTGTCGAAAACGGCCTTTTTCGACTGAAGCCCAAATCGGGCCCGAATCGGGTCCAAATCGGGCTTTTCTTACACAAGTCGAAAAACAAGAGGCTTTTTCGACTTAACTTTTTGCTTTTTTTCGACTTGAGTTTTTCGACTGGATGATCCAGTCGAAAAACTTGACTTTTTCGACTGGATCTGTCAGTCCAAAAACTCAGTCGAAAAAGTTTTACACCTGTTTTTTGAACCCATCGCATCGCTCATCCCACCACAAAAGACACACCCACACGCCCACACATCCATACCAGGTACCACGCATCAGTATCATACAACAGCGCCGACGCTGCCTTGGCTATCACTTCTATTGCTTCTCGCCGCAAGTCAGCGTGGCGCACTCCTAGCTCCGCTCGCCAGCAGCGTGTATCACACGACACAGTAGCGCGCGTTATCGATGCCATTTTGCCATCAACGGCTACGCCTGCTGTGGCTTTGGCGGCTCTCGGCTGAGTGCAACGCCTCAAACGTAGCTTTGGCGGCTTTAGGCGAAGCCCAACGCCACCAACCCGCTTGGACGAAGGTTCGTCGCGCATGAAGCACGCGTTGCTCGCGAAGAACGTGCGAAGCACAGAGCTGCCAACCGATTTTCGAGTGCCATACAGCAGTACTCCCTCACACCAACCGCCTCTAGGAAGAGCACAAAAACTATAAAATCGACTCGACTGACGATAAGAAGAAGGACCAGAAGAATCCAGTCGAAAAAAAGTCCAGTCGAAAAGGGTCGTTTTCGACTGGCGGAATCCGACTGTATAAGAAATGGCCTTGACCCCAATTCGTCTTTTTTTTTTTCTTTTTCGCATTATCGTTTTTTTTTTGTACACCTACAGACATCATGGGTTTGTTCATCGGATTGCCGCAATTATAATTTTTCGGTGAAGAGTCATTTTTTTGGGGGGGGAAGAAAGGTGTATAGAGGCGCAAGTGGGGAATCTCGCAGAAAAGAAAAAATGACACACCTCTAAAAAATACCGTAGCATGTGTCTGTTAATATACCGTAGCATGTGTCTGTTAATATACCGTAGCATGTGTCTGTTAATATACCGTAGCATGTGTTTGTTATCGTTTTGTGTATGTGGTTGGGGGGGGGGGGGGGTCCTATTATATATACCGTAGCATGTGTCTGTTATCGTTTTGTGTATGTGGTTGGGGGTGGGTGTCCTATGATATGGTGTTTTTCGCAACCATGGGTGGAACCAACCCTAACCCTAACCCTATAACCCATAGGAATTACCGATCGAGGTGCCCCTGGTGACGTCACCGGGGTGGGATTGAAAAGAGAACACAACAATGCATTGCAATAATGTGTGTCACTGGGTGGGGGTAGAGGTAGAGGTGGGAGGTCGACGTCGGGCTGCGTTGGGGCGCGGGTCATGGGTGGTAGGCTTGGTCTGTGTTGTAGCTCATGTGTTGTGGTGTCTGTGGTTGATTGCTTGGTCGGAAAAACTGGTGGATTGGTTCTGCTAGGAGGTGGTTGTTTGGTTGGTTGATCGATAGGTTCGCGTGGACTGGTTACTTGGCCCGGGAGGGTGATGTCTTCGGAGTTGCGGTGCGTGTTGGGTGACGCCCGGGGTTGATGCCTGTGGCATCGTTGCGTGTGTTTCATGATTTTTTTTCCCGTAAATGGTTTGATGGTGCAAGGTTTGTGTACGCGATGCGTGTTTTGGTGTCACCGGCCGTCGCTATTGGTGGTTGCTCGCAAGGTTTAAATACGCGGTACGTGCGTTGATGTCAACGGTAGCTTGCTGTCGATGGTTGAGATCGATTTTACTCCGTGGGTGCGTGTGTTGGTTAACACGAGCAGGTGCTATCAACGGTTGATACTCATAATAATCTAATGGTTTACTCCATGCGTGGCAGGTTGTGGTACGCGCTTCGGGTCGTGGCCGATGGTCTGGTGCTCGTCGAAAATTTGCACTTGGTCATGGTTGATGAAACGGGCCGAAAGGCTTGCTTGTAGAGCTAGCTTCGTAGCTCACCAGTGTTTCAAGAAAAACGGTTGCACGCGGTTAGACGAAGGGGGCTATCCCTACACTGCTGTTCGGTTGGGTTTGATTGGATAAGGGCTACGGTCCGATACAATTTTTGATCAAAGGCTGAAACCTTATCGCGCCACCAATTACACGTGTTAAAAGATACGGGTGAAACCACTTGGCGGGTAGCGTGCCACATTCGATAGGGGTCGCCGAGTATGGGAGTGGTGGTGTGCCAGATCAGAGCAATACGACCGCCTTATTGAGGGAAGCCGCGATTTTCATTCCAGGTTGTGAGTGCAATTCTCCAGGAGCGCCAAGCCGTTTTGACCGCCTTATATCGGGATGACGCCTTCTATTGGGATACCGCCTTATATAGGGATACCGCCTTACATCTGAATACCGCCTTATATAGGAGTACCGCCTTATAGGCTGCCTTATTGCCTACGCCTTATTGGGGGACCCCTCGTACCGTTTTAGAGAAAATGGTTGACACACTATACTCCTGTGACCACGGACTTGATTATGCGAGTTAATGTGAGAACAACAACTCAGAGGGCGTACACGTACGTACAGTAGAGGTTCCTCTATGGTGCCTCTGGAGTAGTGCCGGTTGCCCGCAACAGTGCCTGTGAAATCGCTTGGCACTGATGGGACCAAGCCAGTAGTTGCAGTATGCGGGAGTAGTGCCGGTGTCTTCTATAGTGCGGAAATTTCCGTCTACAGTACACATGCCGGCACCATGGAGGGACTGACCCTGCTGTATGTATTTTTTTGTCCTTGCGGGCTTACACCAGTGATACACGTCATTGCTTTTTTTTTCAACCGTTTCATCCCAGTGACGTCATTGTGACGTCTTAGGGGGCATTTCGACCGGTATTTCGTACTGTATGGGTTTATAGCGTTAGGGTTAGTTCCATGATTTTGAAAACCCAATAATGTCAGTCGCCCGCTTATACTGCTGTATGTTTATGTGTCGTTCATGGTTGACTCTGTAGCCATGGTTGATGTCATGCCGGTGGCTCGTGTGCCGTGGGTCCTCGGACGAAAATGCCAATGCTTTTGGCGAGCTGGGTGAAAACCAATGGTTGGCTGGTCCTTCTCGGACGCGGTGATGGTCGTTACGTAAGGTCTGCTTTTTTTAGACGAATGGATTGGCTAGTCTATGTAGCGCGCGATGAGGACGGCTGCGTACTAATGGTTGATGTGGTCTACCTGGTGCTGCGGTTTGTTTGGATTAATTTGCGTTTTGTTGGTGGTATTCGTTTTGGTGTGTTGTGATTGTTGGTGTTGTTGTTGATCTTTCTGCTGGTGTTTGTTGTTGTTGTTGTTTTTCTCACATACCGGTTGCTGCTATTAATATCAACACATTGTTATTCGTTTTGTTGCTGTTGTTGTATGTGCTGATCATCCTGACGTTGCTGTTACTGTGGTCGATGCTGCTAGCTGTGGGCGATATTTTGTTGGTGTTCAAGCTGTTGGCGTCTCTTTTTGTTCACGTTGCAGCTGTTGTTATTCGATTAAATGGTCGAGGCATAAACTTTGTGTACACCTAATAGACGGTGGGCTTTTCCCCCACATTTTAGTTAATTGGGTTTTGGTTGGATTCAGGATAGAGAGTGTTGGATACTTATGCCAACCATTAGGAAGTGTTGGATATTTATGTCAACCATTTTCTGCAATAAGCGTTAAGCTACACCCACCCTTGACGATTTCTGGGCTCCCCTTGCTCCCCACATGGCTCCTCCATGCCGCCCCCCTTCCTCCCGATTGCGTCTTGCAGAAAGTGGACATCGAGGGCCTGGTTAGGGGTGTCCTCCTCGAGATGCGCACCGATCAGCTGCTGATCGGAGAGCCAACCTTCCACGTCTCCTCTGCGGGGAAGCTGATGACGTGTATCTTCCCTTGTGACGTTGAAGATGCTCACTTGGTGCTCACCAGGTAGGCAGGCGGTGTGTGGAAGGGGGGGAAGGGGCGGGGGGGGGGGCGGGCACAAGTGGTTTTTAGAAGAATGCAGCTCACCCTTTATGCGACTCGTCGAACACCTCACGGCGTTTCGCGCTTGCTGCGCGCGATGTCTGCCTGGTTGGTGAAAACCCGACATGCTCCATTCCGTCATTGTGGGGGTGCTATTAATAGGATCTATGTTCATACGACTACGGCTATCCATGAAAGATGTACACCCCCCCGCGAACCCCAACCCCCCTCCCCTTGTGCACGCTCACCGCCAGCACCACCCAACACCAACACCGTCAATGCCGCCAGTTTGTCACGTAACAACGACAACGACACCACCACCACCGCCAGCCCCACCCCCCCGTCCCCTCCCCGCTGTCCGCCTTCCCCTCCCCCCAACAACAGACTGGAGAGCGTAGGAGTCGGGTCCGAGTGCGGGTCAATCAACGTCCTCCCGATGGAAATCGGCCGCAGCGATATCACGAGGAGGCGAAGAGACCACAACAGCGACATCGACGAAGACAAGGAAAGAAGGCAACGCCACTCCCGGGCGACGGGGGGCCGGTACGGGGACTCTAGCGGGCAGGGTGGGGATGGAGAGAAGGACGAGGAGGCGGCGCGGAGGGCCAACGAGAGGTTCCGAGCGCTGGCTTCCCAGATCAGGGTTACCCAGGTACGATGTGGAATTGGGAATATGGAATATGGAATCCCCCGGGAAGGAATACCGGGCCGGAATAAGTGGAAAGGGGAATGTGGAACATGGAATTCCCCGGTATGGAACGCCGGTCCGGAATACGTGCTGGAATATGGAAGACTAGGGAGAAAGCGTGGCTGGATCGATCGGGAGGGGGGGGGGGGGGGTAGTGGGGGTGGTCGGGGGCGGGGGTGGTAATCGTGGAGGTGGTGATGGAGGGAGAGTGCAAAGGCGGTAGTGGTGATGGGGCGTGAGGGCGGTGTGGTTCGTGGTGGTCGGGTTTGTTGTGGTGATAGCGCTTCTGGGCGTTTGGGCTTTTCCCCTATTATTGTGCGAGAAGGGTGGGAGTCGGAGTGGAGTGCTCTTAGCTTCCTCTCGTAGTTGTTGACGTGTCGGTACCCAGTACCGTCCCACGAAACGAAACGGTCTGCAGGCACAGCAGTATCCGGTCGTGAGCCGCGCGCGTGGGAGAGCGTTACCTAGGGCTAGGACAGGCGAGAGTAACAAGAAATCAGGCGTTTTTTTTTTCTTACTCGGCCGTTTTTTTTTTTTTTTTTTTCAATGTTGCTTTTTGTCGTTTTTTCCACGAGTTGAGACGTTCGGTTGGCCTTCGATATGCAATGCCCGACGTTTTGGGTACGATAGAAAACTACTGCAACTCACTGCAACAACATATATACAAACAGACTAAAGGTTAAAAAAACCATTTTTGGTCGATCTCACAGCTGAAGGGTATTTATCATTTTTTATAATATAGGGTTAGACGTGGGGTTATGGTTAGAAATATGAGTGATGAAAATCTTTTTTGGTGGATCTCGCAGCTTAAGTGTACTTTTTTCATTTTTTTTTAAATGATATGGCCGGTGGCCATGTGTATGTGGGTGTGTATTTTTTCCTTCTTTTTCCATGTGCGTTTTTTTTGTTCTCTTCTCTTCTCTTCTCTCTTTCGGTCTTAGTATGCTCTTGTTTCTTATCAATTTTGTTGCTTTTTTTGTTACCGGTAGACTCAGCTATTCGCTCGTCTGGGCTGGTCAGTGTTCCTTGCCGGGTTACTTACTTGTGAGGTGGCTAATTGTTTTTTTCTCCAGTTTTTACAACAGTTTTGTCCCCCTTTTCAGCTTGCGAACCCCCCCCCCCCCCCCCCCCCCCCCCCCCCCCCGGCGTTTCAAGCTAACCACATCCCGAAGGGACCTTGTAGACTTGATTGACTGTAAACTCGTTGGGGCTGGTCGGGTTACTTATGCGGTGGATTATTGTCTTTGTTTTTGTTTTTTCAGTTGTTATCAAGAGTTTTGTCCCCCTTCTTCAACTTGCGACGCCCCCCCCCCCCCCCCCACTCCCACCCCCATCCCTACCCGGCGTTTCAATCTAACCACGTCCCGAAGGAGAACCTTGTAGACTACGCGGTAAACTCGTTGGGACTGGTCCGTGTTACTTGCCGGTTTACTTGTGCGGTGGCTTCTTCATTGTTGTTTTTTCAGTTTTTGATCTAGAGTTTTGTCCCCCTTCTTCAACTTGCGGTACCCCCACCGACATTTGAAGCCACCCACGCGCCTTAAAATATCCATGGCTTTTCGTGGGTCGCGATCCGTCCGGCGGGTACGGTCAGGAAGCATTCAAATCTCGCGGGTCGGGATGGTCGGGAGGGTTCACATATGACGGGACGGGACGGGACGGGACGGGTCGGGTCACCCTGCCTCGACCCGACCCGCGAGAAGCGGGCCGACCCATGAAAATCCCTGAAAACATTTGCACACCTTGGACAGATCATGATCTATAGATCATCTAGATTATCTAGATTTATCTAGATGGTTCACCTCTCACGGGACGGGACGGGTCGGGTCACCCTGGCTCGGGACACCCTGGCTCGACCCGACCCGCGAAAAGCGGCCCGACCCTGAACAGCCCTGAAATATTTCCACACTTGGGGCAGATCATGATCTATTGATGATCTTGATCATTTACTGTAGATCCTGTATCTGCCGTTGTAAGATTTTGTGCGGGATCTAGGGGACATATCCAACCCCTGTAAACGGTTTCCCTGTGAACGTTTTCTTACTAGATGGTGCAGATCGTACGGCTCGCACCCGTTAACACTAGCTACTACTGCTGTAGACCATTACAGCTCTTCCTTGAAAGGTCTAGATCATCGAGTAGGAGTCGGTTCCTCTCCCCTGTCCGACCGACTTGTGAAATTTTCCGTTTTTTCCGTACTTTTCATTTGCTTGTTTTTCTTTATTTACAGCAGTTACCCTCCTCTGTTTTTTTGTCGCTCTTCGTTATTATTTTTGTTATTTTTCGCCCTAGGTGACGGAGGAGATCAGGCAGGGCACAAAGCGTCACTTTGACTACATGGCCCTCCTGGTGGCCTCCTCAGCGATCTCCGCCCTAGGCTTGGCGACGGACAACGTGGCCGTCGTGGTGGCCGCGATGCTGGTCAGTGGCTGTTCCGGGGTTTCTAAAGATATAGCAGTGAAGTATCAGCTACATTTCAATTTGTTGTTGACAGTTTTCAGGTTCGAAAAATAACTCCAACTCCATCCCGAATTTTACGGGGGGTTGCCGGGGACTTGACCCGCGTTCCGCCCGCGGGCCGGGTTGGGTCATACGGTAATTTTTTTTTCTTGTGCTTGTCGATAAGGTGATGGTAGCGGCGACGTTGGTCTGTTGGCGGTCTCGGTGATATCATTTCAATCGTAAGTACTTGTATGTTAGACTCGTCCTACGGGTAAGGGAGGGTCTGGGGGGTGTAATTGCACGTCGTAAGCTGATACCCGATTTCACTTTTTTCGTATGTTTTTGGCGGAGGCATGAATTTGCTTCAGCTATGATATATTCGTGTACAACTTTTTTTTTTTTTTTTCCCCTGGGGTATTCCTCCTCTCCAGAGTGACTGGAGCCTGTCCTGTGACCACGGACTTGATTGTGCGAATTAATGTGATAACAACAACGACAACTTGTCTCATGTATAGCCGTGGTTATACAGGGATCCTCGGAGAGAGATGCTCATGGGGGGAGAGGGGCGTACTCATGTCCTTGCTTGCCTTGGTTATTAGAGCATTGAAAACGCTTCCCTTTTGAGACGGCGGGCGGGCAGGCGGGCGGGGGGAGGGGGGGGAGTCTTTTTGTGCTCAAACCATTCATGGCTGACGAGGCTTCCCCGTATCGTCGCAGTGCTGGGTTTGTGCGTGTTTTACGGTGTTAGTGCGTCATGTATGTGTATATCTGGCGCATCAGATTGTTCGTCGCCCTGAGCGGGGTTTAGCATGGTTTTACTTTTCTCGTCAAAGTTGGTGATTGGTTGACGTATACAACTGGAAACCCTTTTGGCGACAATTTTACGTGAAGTTAGTATGGGGAGGGGTTTTGGGGCTCTATAAAGGAGTTAAATCGGGGATCGTCGGAATCTTGTTTCGTCGGGTGTTTGGCAATGTCCGTCGTGGATGTTGTTTTTCTTCTCTGGTGTTGTTTGGTCCGTTCCCGTTTTGACCTGCGTCTCTCTGCGGCCCCCCCCTCCCACCCCCCCTTCCCCCTTCCCCTTCCCCTCCCTCCCTGCCACTTCCCCCTCCCTCTCCCCTTCCCCCGGCCTTCTCCCCCCCCCCCCTCCGTTCGCCCCCCCCCCCCTGCCTTCCAACGGAAACGAAACGGAATAGGTGTCGCCGATCATGGGGCCCGTGTTGGCCTTCACATTCGGGACGAACGTTCGTGACTGGAGTCTGGCGAAAAAAGGCTTTCTCGTCGAGGTAAAACCATTGCCCCCGCCCTCCCCCCCCCCCCTCTCAACAAGTAAATTGACTCATGGAAGCTGTCATCCATATGCAAGTCCGCCTCACAAGTGATTCTTAGTAGGATGCAGCTCGCCCTTCATGCGACTCGCCGAACACCTCACGGCGCTTCGCGCTTGGTGCAAGCAATGCCTACCTGGTCGGGGAAAACTCGACATGCTCCGTCCCGGCATTGTAGGGCTTCGAGGGTCTAATGGCTACGGTCATACCACTGCGGCCATGCATGAATATCAAGTATCCCCCGCCCACCCCTCCCAACCGCTAACCTCAATAAACGCGTCTCGTCCCATCTCAGCCCACCCCGACTTATTTGCTCCCCTTGGATGATGGTCCACGAGAAAATGCACGTGATTTTTTCGTAGAAGTGTCTTCTTGAGTTGGTTGCCCAACTTGTAGCCTCTGTCGACACCTATTGATGCCTCCCGCCCCCCCCCCCCCCCCCCATCCCCAAATGCCACATTCCGCATGCAACTTCTCTCTCAGTCGTTTTCGCTGCTGGTTTGCGTAGGGGTGGGTTTCTTGGTGGGTATGGTGGGGGTCTGGTTCAAGCCGACGGATTGGCCGACCCACGAGATGGAGACGCGCGGCAACCCGTGGGGGTTGCTTACGGGGATCGCGATCGCCATTCCTTCTGGCATGGCCGTGGCGCTGTCTATCCTCAGGTGACCTTGGGGTGGGGTGGGGTGGGGTGGGGTGGGGTGGGGTGGGGTGGGGTGGGGTGGGGTGGGGTGGGGTGGGGTGGGGTGGGGTGGGGGGGGGTGGGGTGGGGGGGGGTGGGGTGGGGGGGGTTGGGTTGGGTCGGGTCGGGCGGGGTTGGGTTGGGTTGGGTTGGGTTGGGTTGGGTTGGGTTGGGTTGGGTTGAGGTGGGTTGAGGTGGGTTGAGGTGGGCTGGGCTAGAGCTGGGCTTGGTTGGGTTGGGGTGGGCTAGCGTGGCGGGGCGTGGCTTGGCTTGGCTTGGCTTGGCTGGGTGGCATTGGATGTATTGGCTTAGCTTGGCTTGTCCTACCGTGGCATAGCTGTCCTTGCCTTGCGTGGCCGTCGCGTGTCTTGTATTGTCTGGCCTTGTCTCCCCGTCCCTAAATCTTGACCCTCCCCTCGTGCTTACCCTTCCTTGTTATTCTTACCCCTCCTATTGTTCTTACCCCCCCCCCCCCTCCCCACTTCAGCAAAAACGTGAATAGTCTTGTCGGGGTGGCAATATCGGCGTCCCTTCTTCCCCCAGCGGTGAACACGGGTCTGTGCCTGGCCGTGGCGCTTCTAGGGCCCGCCGCGCTGGACGAGCCCGTTGATGTGAGTGTTTGAGGACGCCTAATTCGATTCCTCGATAGCGGGGTGGCACCTTGTGGCGTATTATTATTATTATTATTTTTTAAATGGCTGGGCTCGTTTAACCAAGATGGGCGGAGTGCCGTACCTGTGTACCTGTGTACCTTGGTCATTGGCCGCCGGGATTTTTGTTTATCGGCCTGGGCTACTGTACGTATTATTAAAGTTGTAGCTACTTTTTTCTTGCCTTTTTTTTTTATTATTATTTTGCTCAATTTTTCGTTCATGCACGGGTGAGAGGTATATTATAATATTTCAGGGCTTTTTCCCGGGTAATTCTCGCGGGTCGTGTCGGTTTCCGGTCGACCTACCCAACCTCTTGACCCGACCTGACCCGACCCGACCCGACCCGTGAGATTTCGAGCACCTCCTGATCCGACCGGACTCGACCCGTAATATTTTTTTGAAGCCTTTTTGACCGGCGAAAATGCCTGATATTTTATTTAAGACGCTTGCTACGATAGAGGCATGTAGCAGTTTTGTTTTTGTTAAAAAGTATTTTCTGAAATGGCGGGGGCTCTTAACCCCTTTTCGAGCTCCAAAATCCCTGCCCATACTGATTCCAAGTGACTTGTCCCCTACAGCGGGTTTCCAGTCGTGGCGGCGTTACACCCCTTTAGAGCCCCGAAATCCTTCCCTATACTAAATTCAAGTAAAATGGTCCCCCAAACGGGTTTCCAGTAGTGAAGGCGTTAAACCCCTTTAGAGCCCCAAAATCCCTCCCTATACTAAATTCAAGTAAAATGGTCCCCCAAAAGGGTTTCCAGTAGTGAAGGCGTTAAACCCCTTTAGAGCCCCAAAATCCCTCCCTATACTAAATTGAAGTAAAATGGTCGCCGAAAAGGGTTTCCAGTAGTGCAGGCGTTGTCGCAGTACTTTCGGACTGTCGTTTCTCGGTTTTCAGTAATGTTGGGTTAGTGTGCCTAGGCCATGGGATCGATGTTTGGACACATGTTGCGGTACAGGGGCACTTTCTGTTTTCCTTTTTAGTTTGCCTCATCTTTGCAAGCTGCGTAATACACCGGTGGCTCGCTTTTAAGTTTTTCATGAGTCAAAATGTAATCAATAGTATATAATAATGAACGTTTCTATGCGCTGTGAAGAGTCGAGAAAACTGTGTAATTGTTTTTGGGCAGTTTTTGGTTGGGGAGTCTCGCTCGTCCTTTTCAGAAGGCGTTCTTCGGCGTAAAATTGCAACAAAAATGCCTCGATCGTAGCGCACGTCTTGTCTGTCTGCTGCAGGGAACCCCTCTTTTTATTTTTGTGTGTGTGTTTGCCGCTGCTGTTGATCTGAGACTCATCATGTTACTGTCACCGCGCCTGCTCTTCATGTGAGCCTTACGGTCGCCTTAACTTTTGGATCGCTGTTATTTTCTGCGGCCGCTACCAGGGTAGGAGCGGGGAGCGGGTTACAGGAAAAATCCTGGATTTTTTGTAGGTGCTCGGCCTTCGTTCTTTGAAGCGCTCCCCCTCACCTCCCCCCCCCCCTCTCTTCCACCCCCCCCCCGCCCCCCCCCACCTCTCATCCCCCCCCCCTCCCCCCTTCCCCCCGCGCGCGCCCCCTATGATACCGCTGCCGCCCTGGATTCCTTTTTGCGTGTCCAGACGGATGAATACGTGATGATCGCTTTGATCAGCATGTGCCTCACGATCGTCAACATTCTCAGCATCTATGTGGCCGGGGTTTGGCTGTTCCTCTTCAAAGAGGTCGCTCCGGTGAGAGACTTACGACACATGTTTTTTTTTTTTCTTCACATTTCGGGCAGATGAATAATCAGCTTGCAAAGATGAGTATTGACCCGAAATTCGTCGAACTCACGGCTGACGTCCTTGAAATATTTTTATAGAATCTATTATATGTGTTAATAGCAAATATGTCGGTTGACAGCACACTTGCCCCTTGAGTGACGTGACGGTCGGCCGTCAAGGAACTCCACCCACTAAAACTAGTATGATGAGTGCCGAACATGTCGGTTGACGGCACCCTCGCCCCTTGACTGACGTGACGGGCAGCCGTCAAGGAACTCCACACACTACATCTACTATGTTGAGTACCAAGTATGTCGGTTGACGGCACTCTTTCCCCTTGACTGACGTGACGGACGGCCGTCAAGGGACTCCGCAAACTAAATCTAGTATGGTAAGTCCAAAGACGGGTCAATACTCGACCGTCAACCGACCTCTTCGATATCTAGATGATTTAGATGATTAGATCCTGTATCAGTCGGTGCGTTATGTTGTGCAGGATCTGTACGGTACAGATCCAACCCCCTTCTTACTCAAAAAACATTTGCTAGGTCATGTACATAGATCACACGGTTCCCACCCAGGAAACATGGTGTATAGGCTGTGCGGAGATATTTTCTGACGGCCCAGTCTGTGTCCGAGACCAACAGCGCTCATCCACGCCAGAGGGATCTATTTCTACCTGAATGACGTACTCCATGAAAGGGAATCCGATCGTTCTGACTTTTGCACTACACACTCGTATACGATGTAACACTCGATTGCCTATGATTGTGACCCTTGTAGAACCAAGGATCTGTTTGCCCTTAATGACACAGATCGAATATTTTTCCGTGTGGCGTTAGAAAGGTGCTTCCCCTTCTCACCCCTTCCTTCCGTTCGTTGTGTCCGTCTTTTTTTCCCTCTCCCCGTGCGTGGGCGCTGCGTCCGTTCCCGCCGTATAAAAACAACAGATCAAATCCGAGAACTCGTTCTGGTCTCAGGACATGA
The DNA here is from genome assembly GCA_012845835.1 of Undaria pinnatifida. Lineage (NCBI taxonomy): Eukaryota > Phaeophyceae > Laminariales > Alariaceae > Undaria > Undaria pinnatifida. Next base: position 9,984,128 of record JABAKD010000029.1, read on the forward strand.
TCCACGCGCGCAAGTTTCAGCAGAAGCTGGGCAAGTTCGGATCGGAAGGCGGCGAGGCTGCACATCACCTTAGGTACGGTATGGCATGACATGGTACGGTATGGTGTGGTGTGATGTGGTGTGGTGTGATGTGGTATGGTATAGTACGGTCCGGTATGGTATGGTTTGGTTTGGTACGGTATGTGGTACTGCACGGTGGAGTTTGTTTCGGCGGGTTTTGGGTTTTGATGTGTAGGATGGATTTAGATGCTTGATGGTGTGGAACCTTGAGGGGCTGTTTGGTTTGGTTTGGGTTGGTGTGGTTTGATATGCGGTTCGGTTTTTGTGGGAAGGTCTTTGGCTGGTGACCGGTGGCTTGACTCCCAGACATGGGAACGTTTCAGCATCGTTTGGTTTTCGATTTGATTGATTTGGTTTGGTTTCGTGTTTTTTTTTTTTTTTTCCTTTCGTTTCCTTTCGATTGATTTCGGAGCGTTTCGTTTTGTTTTGTTGTGCCATTTTGATTCGTTTGCGTTCGATTCGGTTTCTTTACGTTTCGTTTTCACTTTGTTTCTGGAGCAGGAGAGAGGTGGGAGATTGTAGTCATTTAATGGGTAGCCGTATGGCCATAGACCGTGGAGGGGGCTTGGGGGAGGGGGGGGGGGGGAGTCCGGTTTTCAGGTCTTTCCGTTTAGTTTCTCTTCGTTTCGCTTCGATTCCGCTTAGTTTCACTTCGTTTCGCTTTCAGTTCTGACCCGTTGCGTTTACACTTTATACCCGCCGTTCTCTATTGGTTATTTTTCAGGAGGACGCTCCTCGAGGCGGCCAATCGAACCCGAGACGGGGCGCGCCGCGGTGGCGGTGGCGGTAGCGGTGGGGCTGGAGGGGGGGACGGTCAGGGCACCCAGAGCGGTGGTGGTAGTGGCGGCGGCAACAGCGGCGAACCCGGATCCCCGACGCGTTATAACATGGAGCGGAAGTTATCTTTTTCTTCCGAGACGGCTACGCACCACCGTTACAGACACAAGGACCGAAGGTAGGAGAGGTCTCGGGGTGGGGGTTGCAAGCCTGGTACGATCGAGGTAGCACGTTTTGGGATTTTTTTTTTTTTTTTCGAATGATGGGGCTCCTTAACCCATAATCGTGGTCGTTTCGTTGTGTTATTTGCAATATCATATGCTACACTTCACTTCACTTCATTTTTTTCTTTCTTTTTTTTCGCTACGGTAGAGGCCATGGACCTTGTTTCATCGGCGTTCACGCATGTTTCCCTTTTTTTTTTTTAACAAGAAAAAACAGTGTTTGGCGTGGAGGGGTATATTATAACGCCTTCGCTACTGGAACCCCTTTTTCTACATATTTACTTGAAGTTAGTATAGGGAGGGATTTTGGGGGCTCTGACGGGGTTAATACCTTGGTTAAGACAAGGCCTCCTCAAGTGAAGAACCCCAGAAACCAAAATGATGCGCCTTGACCGTAGGGTGTGTCCTTGGGGTGCGTGGAGGGGTGTGCACTGATTTCGTGCATGGCCGTAGTCGTACATATGACCGTAGACCCTCACATTTCTGTAATGTCGGGGAGGGGCACTTCAGGTTCTCACCGACCAGGCAGAGTGGGGTGGGGGGGGGGGTGAAGGGGTGGGGAGGAGGGGATGCAGTGGTGGGGAGGAGGGGGTGGAGGGGTGGGGAGGAGGGGGTAAAGGGATGGGGAGGAGGGAAAGGGGGGGTGTTATCTCTGTATAAGTGTTGTATGACGTGTAGATGTTGTGTGATTTGCGTGATTTGTGTGTGTGTTTGGTGGGGAGGAGGGGGTGAAGGGGTGGGGAGGAGGGAAAGGGGGGGGGTGTTATCTCTGGATATGTGTCGTATGACGTGTAGATGTTGTGTGATTTGTGTTGTGTGGGTTGTATGTGCTGTGTATGGGCTGTATGGTTTGTATGTGTCGCATGATTTGTTTGTGTTGCGTGACGTGTTTTTTGTCGCTATGATTTGTATCGTATGTCTGTGTCGTATGGTTGGTACCATGGACACTTGCATGATTCGTATCATGTGTACTTGTCTTTGTTGTATGATTTGTATGTGCAATGTGGCTTGCATGTTTTTATCTTTTGATTGGTGCGTTCGTTCGGTTATTCGTTCCATAACGTTTCACTCTCCCGCCGTGACCGTCATTCGGTCGTCGTTGTTGTGGCTGTCTTTGATGTTTTCTCGGGATAACAGGAGGCGACCGACGGTATTCGACCTCTTCCCGGACGTGGGCGACTCAGGCCCGTCAGACGTTGGTGACGCGCCCGCCGGGGCTCGAGAGTCCATCAAATCCGAGGCCGGCCGGCTGAAAGGCTTGGTGGCAAAGTTTTTAGATCGGGGTGAAGATAGCAACAGCTCCCACAACATCAACGTAAACGCTACTCCCGTTGGCGACGAGATCAGACCGTTATGATAGTGGATGATAGTGGCCCGGGCGGAGGAGAGACGGGGTGGGCGTGGTTTTCGCTTGGTAGGAAAAGAGTCGGAGAGCAGGCGCTTTGTTTGCTTAGTCGAGAGCGCTATGATGGCGGTGCGCGTACAAGGGGGAGTTGGACGGGAGGTGGAAGGGGACGGGGCCGGGGGGGAGGGGGAGGGGGGGGAGGCATGGGTATGTCTAGTGGGAAAACCAAGTCGGTGGCTTTCGTCTTCCGAGGGATCGGAGGGGCATCTTGTGTTGTCGCGTACAAGGGGGAGTTGGAGGTGGAAGGGAAGGGGGGGGGAGGGGGGGGGAGAAGGGGGAGGGCATGGGTATGCCCAGTGGGAAACTCAAGTCGGTTGCTTTCGTCTTCCGAGGGATCGGAGGGACATCTTGTGTTATCGTCTTACCCTACCGTGCGTGAGGAAGGAAGGGGAACGCGGGAGGAGAGGAGGGGAGGGAGGGAGGGAGGGAAGGAGGCAGCATCGGAGGAGGCGATGGGGAGTTAGCGCGAGAGGAACGGGGGAGGGGACATGGGCGCGCAGTCATGGGGACATTCCGCGGTCGAGTCTCGTTTCGGCAGTAGCGGAGGCAGCAGCGGCTGGGTGGGTCGACCGGGGATTTTTTTTTTTTCGTGGCGGGGGGGGGCGGGTCGACCGGGAATTTTTTTTTTTTCGGGGCGGGGAGGGAGGGCGGGAGGCTTCGCGATACGCTACCAGTATTTTTCCCCCATGAAACGCGCTGGTTGGTTGCTGCCCCTTAGCTGCGCAGAAGCCACCGCCGTGACTACAGCCACCACGATTGGTTGCGGGAGAAGAGGAGAGATTGCCGTCGCGATCGCTTGGTCCCTTTTAAACACACGCTTCTGATTTATTTATTTGTTCATTTTTTTCGGCAAGGGCTGTGGGTTGGGCACACCGCGGGAATTGCGTGCACGGTGCAGCTGCGGATTGTGGGACGGGGACCAGAGGAGGGGGGGAGGGGTGGCTAGATGTCTCCAATCCTTGCGACTTTTTCTCGACGAAGCGCTTGCCCCCCCCCCCCCCCCCCCCACCCGCCCCCTTGTCTGTTATCCCGGCTCCCTTTTATGTTCCCGGTCGGTTCGGCTCGCCTGGGGAAGGGCGCGGGGGGTCTGTTCGGGGGGACGCCAGTCCGTGTGTTGCGGTAGTTTTTGGGGGGCAGGGTACCGTTTTGCGTGCCCTCTATGTGTGCGAGCGTGCGTGCGTGCGCATGTCGTGTTTGTGTGTGCACGTGTGTGTTAGAGCGAGAGAGAGGAAGGGGTTGAACTTCTTTTTTGATGTCTTGTAACTCCTGGAGAGGTTATTTTGTTTTTTTCGTGGGATTCAGTTTTGGTGATATATATGGTGATATAAGCTCGCGGGTAAGGTGGGGGAGGAAGAGAGAAGGCGGGGGAGAGAGAGGAGTTAGGGGTACGTAGCTCCGCGCATTCGGGCTGGGGTTGATTTTTGCCCTGATGGGGTGGGTGAGACTCGGGTATCACCAGTATACCGGAATCGCGACACAAGGACATTTCGAGGGTGTACTCGGTTGGGGGTATACTCGAGGGTATCAGGGTACCCGGGGTATGCTCGAAGATACCCGGACATATCTAGATTATGATATACTCTACAAAGAACACCCTTGGAACGTATGCACAATGGCAGAGGACACCCCGTGCCTACGTGTCCGAGACAGCGTAGGCAAAGGTGCGATGCGGGGAGTCGAAGGAGGGGGGGGAGGGGGGGGAGGGGGGGGGGGGGCTGAGTTTGTCGTTGGTTCGCGTGTGAGCACTCGCGAGCTTTTTGTCGGGTCCATGATTGGTGGATGAATGATTACGCCCCCCCCCCCCCCGCCCTTCCCCTCCTCGCGTAAAAAACGAGGGAATAGTTGTTGGCGTCGATAAATCTAGCGTAGGTTTTGATAGGTAGATGAGGTCTATCTGTGTGCTTGTCACGTGTGGTGGTGTGGTGGAGTGATGTGGTGTGGTGTCGTGGTTGTTGATTGAAGACGAGCCGTTTTAGCCTCCCCCCCCCCCCCCCCCCCCCCAAATCTCTCTCACACACTGCCGTTTGTTTCTCTTGCCCGAGAAAACTTGAAATAGTTGGGGGGCTTTTTTTAATTAGCTCTGGCGATCTATGTCCCACGTTTCCACGAACCACACCGAGAGAGAGTATTATTGCGGGGGGGGGGGGGGGGGGGGGGGGGGCTTCTCGAGGAACAAGCGAGAGCCCCCCCCCCCCCCCCCCCCCTCCCCCCCCCCCTTGTGCGGTATTAATATGGTATTATTAGGACAGCAGCAGGAGGACTTTAACGTACTGCTGAACCTGAAACTGAGCCGTTTCATTTTTTCTATAGCAAGTTGCTTTTTTCGTACACAGTGCAGCTGGGAGAGTCGCTGCGCTTGGGTTTACTTGGTACCCCCCCCCCCGCCCCCCCTCCGCTTGCGCTAAGAAATTGGGGACACTTCTGCTAAGTAGCGGGAGAGGTTTTGCGATGGTATTTAAGCAGCGGGAAATTCGGTCGGGTCCTATCTGACTAATCGATTTCTGCATTGTTTTTCCATGTGTTTGCGAGCGTGCGTGGGCCCGCCTTGCTGTGCGTTCATGCATCACCCGCGTTTCTTTGCTCACTATTTGCACTTTGGTTAATTAAACACGAACACCGGACCTGGCTTGGGGAGTTGGGTGGGGAGGCGGTGATTGGGGGGGGGGGCTAGGGGAGGCAGGGCAGGTCAGGTCAGGGCTTTTGCGTGTGTATGGCTCGTAGACCGAGATTTTTTGTTGTACAAAATTTGCAAGACTATAAAAAAAGCGTGTGTTCGTTATTTTTTAATCACTTTTTTTTTTCTCTTTTATTTTGCCTTGCACATCTCGACCACGCAAAAGAGAAAAGATATTTGGAAAGGACAACAAGGCAGGAGATGAAGCCGTTTCATTTCGTGTTGTTTCGCTTCGTTTCGTTTCGTAGACGTTCCGTTTCGTCTCGTAGACGTTTCGTGTCGTTTCGTGACGGTTCGTCTCGAAACGTTTTTTTTTTGTTGGTCCCTTTTTTAGCGCGTGCTGTTTTAGAGAAGAAGCGGTGCCGGACCCTTGCCCGGCATCTATCACGAGGTACGGGAAGCGGCGTAATAGTAGCAACGGTGGCGGCAGAAGCAGTCGTGGCGTCTCAGAATTCACCCGGAGGTCGTCAAGCATAATAAGTGGGAGGCAAGAACAAGGAGTGGGTCGTGGGAGCCCGCGGGGGGCGGGGGCGGTAGGGAGGCGGGGGATGGGACCCATGCTGTTTTAAGTTGTTTTTGATTTGTTGTTTGTTGTTGCCTTCTTGCCTGTTTGCTTGCATGCTTGCTTGCTTGCTACCCCACCTCCCGATTTCCTCTTGGGATGGGCGTGTGTGGCAAAAACACGGCTGCATTTTTCGGCCATCAGTCGAGTAGTCGAGGGCAGAACGGTGAGGGGCTCGTGGGACAGTGAACAAAAACGGCTGCTTATCCACCACCAGGAGAACGGGGTCGTCGTTACGACGTCTGTCTCACCCGCTCCGCCTGCGCAAAGCAGGCCGGGTAAGTTCTTTACGAACTCCTGCTGCCACCATGCAAACATACCCAGTTCGTTCATGTAGTATGCGTCTTTGGGGTTGGTGGTCTGCCGTCGCCCCTCGTCGTTGTTGCACATGATGGGTAGGGGGGGTTGGGCGGGGGCACGCATGAGGGAGGGAGGGGGTGTGGATGGATCAGGTGCATGCATGGCCAGAGGATGGCCGGCAAGTAGCATTAAACCATGGGAAAGGGACGGGGGAAATAATCGCGAGGATTGCACGAGACAGCAAGGCACACGAAGGGTTTGAGAGAGAGAACGATAGGGAGGGAGGGGGGGGAGGGAGGAAGGAAGGAAGACGGGGAGTTTATGCCGCACGTTGGAAAAGCATGGTGGGGGTGGCGGGGGGGGGGGGGGGGGTGGAGGAGGGACTTGCGAGGGGGCTTTGGACGAGCGATAGGCTCGACGCCATTATAGCCGAAGAAGAAGGACGAGGCAGAAAGTGTATTACATGGTTGATGGTAGCATTAGCCGCGGAGGTGGTGGTGGCGGCGATGTTTTGGGCAGGTTTTCATGAAACGTCAGTACTTGTTACGTTGCTGTTTTATGACGTTCGGTTTTTCATCGTGACGGGACTAAAGAAGGCCTTCGTTTTCGCTGGAGCTGATGGCGCCGAGGCGTACACTAGTGTCCTGTAGGGGCTATGCTTGCTGAGGCAACTAACATAACATTCCAGTATCTGGCAGTACATGGCACATTTTGCGTGCGTGCGTACGGTAGATTGCCGTCTTTTTTCTACCTGCGCTTACTTTTTGCATCGCGTTTGTTTTTGAACCGGGGGGCATCTCTTTATTTCTATCTTTCTTTCTATCTTTCTTTCTGTCTACTAAGTACGATGGTACTCGTGCGAAAACCAGTCCGTCAGTCAGTCGTGTACGTAACTTGTTTTTGGTTCGTCGCGCGTACCGCGATGGTGATGATGAGTGAGGGCTGATGGCGATGACCTTGATCAGGTCGACTTTTTTAGTATTTTTAGATACCGGTACGTTCTTCGAAGTGCTGTATGTATGTGCGCGTGCTTTTGCGTCTCTTGTACACTAGCCGACGGGGGGGGGGGGAGGTGGCGTTGGGACGGGGACTGGCACTGGCGGGGTTGGTGATCTATCTTGCATTGTCTTCTTTTTGTAGTATATACGCTGTTTTTCTTGCTTTTTTGCGGTATCTATTAGTAATATTAGTAGATTTCTGCCCGCTGTCCTCAGTCTGCATTTTTTCTGACTGTTTTTCTTGCTGGTGCCGTTGTTGCTGCTGCTGCTGCTGCTGCTGCATTTTGCTGCAGCTGCTGAACTTTTTTTTTCTTGTTACTTTTCCTGCGTGCGTTTTGGCGGCGGTGTTTCATTTAGCTTTGAACGCGTCGCTGTGGTTTTGCCTGAGCCGAGGACTTCAGGCGAGACGACTTCCGGCAACCGCAGCAAGCGGTGACAACAGTAGTAGCAGAAGCACCAGAACAGCAGCAGCTGTTGGTGCAGAGCAGCAACAGCTATTCATGTAGAGCAGCAGCAACAACGACTAGTGATGCAGAACAGCAGCAGCTGTTAAAGGCAGGGCGGCAGCAGCTAGCTGTCAACAGCAGATCACAGCAGAGCAGCAATAAACAGCTAGTAATGCAGATCGGCGGCAACTGCTTTTTGGACACCGGGGGATGTACCCAGGATGTCACCTGGCGGCCACAGGAGAATGCCCCCCCGACACCATAAACAGCAGCTATTAACGCCGAGCGGCCGCACTAGCAGCAGGTATTAACGCACAGCAGCAGCAACAGCGACGATTGCAATAGCAAGCAGCAATTAATTAGCAGTGTCACCCGACTCAAATGCAAAAAAGGTTCAAGGACTCGGCCGCTCCTTGCGATTGGATGTTGTTGCATTTACCGGCATGATGTACATAATAATAGATATCAGGAGATAATAGCTCTCCTCTGTTGGCATGTGCAACAATAGTAGCAGCAGTTGTTACAGGCCAACTTCTTACTGTCGTTGCTCGAAAGGCTGAATACGTCTACGTAGGAGAAGACGAAGAAGCGGGAAGGGCGGGCGCGTGCGTGCGTGCTTGCGTGCGTGCTTGCGTGCGTGCGTGTGTTTGATGTGAGCTAAGTTTTTGGTTTGGTTTTGGTTTTGGTTGGTTCTTTTATTTGTTTATTTACTTTGTTTCCTGCGCGCGGGGGGAGGGGGGGGGGGGGGGGGGGGGGTTGGGTGGCGCTGATGGAGGGAGCGCACGAAAGGAAGGCTACGGGTGGGTGGGTTGGTGGGTGGGTGGATTTGGTGTTCGTTGAATCTTTCCTCCGCTTAGTGCCGAGATCTGAGACATGAGATCTGAAAAGTGGGGTGGATTGGGTTGACAGCGCCGGGCGATCGGCGGCTGGTCCGTTGGCCGACTGATCGACCGATCTATTGGTCGCGGTCGACTGACGATCTTGACCGAACGTTGAATTAATGACTTCATAATGCCTGAATGGTGGTGGATGAGCGATGAATAACTGATAATAAGAGATGGTTTTGGGGTATTCTTTTTTCTTCCACAGTGTGTATTTAGGCAGCTACAGCAGCAGTAGTAGCTAATCGTTCTACGAGTAATGAAGGAAGACGTTTTTTCGCACCCACATTTTTTTTTGTTTCCGATTGGTCTTTTTTTCTTCTTGGAACTAATTTTTGATCGATGGGGTGGAAAGTCCTTGGTCGCCACGTGAAGGGTGACTCCTTCTGAGGTTGAACGGCGTTTCGCCCTTGACCTCTTACCCAGACAGTCCAACTTGGATAACGCCCGAACCCGACCCCCGGCCGTTGTGAGCTAGACGCCTATCTGGTAATGAATTGCGATTATTACACCTCTATCTGGTATGATGCTGCGAAGTTAGTTGATGGTCCCTCACTTATATGAAGTTGTTTTGGCGACACCGGTAGCGGCGAACGCGTCGTTTCGCATCGTATTAATAGCTTTCTTTTTTTTGTGGAGTGTCGGTGCCTACCGCGTGATAAGTATTACCAGGTATGTGGTAGCTTGAGATGGCCGCTACTGACTGACTGCTGCTGCTGCTGCTGCTGCTGCTGCTGCTGCTGCTGCTGCTGCCGCTGCTGCTGCTGCTGCTTGCCGTACGTAATGTGCCAGGTAACATGGTAAGTTGTTGGCATATATTATACAAAATATTTCAAGGACGTCAGCCGTGAGTTCGACGAAGTTGGGGTCAATACCCATCTTTGCAAGCTGCATTGTTGGTACTTGTAATATACTATGTGGGTGAGTTTTTTCATAATAGGGTCATATTGTTTTGTTGAAAAAAAAACACACACACATATATAGACTATATATACACGTGTATATACATATTTTATGAAAAATATTTCAAGGACGTCAGCCGTGAGTTCGTATTTATACGTTCACGTTTGCTTGCTATTATTTTGGCGAACACCTGGTAGGTCTTCAACAACAACAAGTACATCTACATTCTGGTGACGCGTACGTACATACTGCTGTATCAGATGACATCCCAGTCCATCCAATCATCCAGAGCTGCACCGCTTGTCAAGACACTACAGAAAAAGCAACAACAGTTGAATAAAAAAAATAGCGAGCGATCACGGCTTGGCTGTCAAGTGCAGGGGCTTTTGAAGCTACTACTACAACAACAGCAGTAGTACTGCCATCACTGGAAAACCGGCCGGAAAACCGAGTTCAATTCTCGCATTGGACACCTTTGTTGTGCCTTCATGACATTCCATGCGGGCAGAACCATACCAATCCTCCTCAAACAAACATGTTTCTTTATTTATGATATTTACCGACTGATTCTACAAGGGGATACTTATCACCTGTCCTGTCGGGTAGTGTTAATTGTTCTGGCAGGTTTTGATTTTAGGTGGCGCGACGGGGGAGGGGGAGGGGGGTGTTTGCGTGTGTCTTGGGGGGGGGGAGCGGGGTGTACTCGGTTTGAGCATGGCCGTAGTCGTATGGTCGTAGACCCTCGCATCCCCATACTATGTATGCCGGGACGGAGCACGTCGGGTTTTCACCAACCAGGCAGACATTGATTGCTTGCACCAAGTGCGACGTGCCGTGAGGTGATCGGCGAGTCGCATGGAGGGTGAACTGCATCCTTCCAAGAACCGCTCGTAAGACGGACTTCGGCACCTTGCGCCTACTTTCTTGCTTATGATGGATGACAGCGCCCCAACGAGTTATACGTTGTTTCCTGGTGCGGCCACTCCCGAGACAGCAATGGGTATTACTATGTAGCTGCTTCTCGTGGGTGCCTTACCATGCTCACACTACGCGATGCGATCATTAGGCGATCATTATGCGATCATTCCCCTTGTTTTGTGCGGAGTTAAGGTTCTCCACCCCGCACAAAATATGATCTACTCTCGATAATGTGAAGGGATTAGTGGGGTATTTAGTCCGTTTGACCACTTGCACGAGGTTAACCAGTAGCTTACCCAAACTAAGCCTTATAATACTCTTCCCCCCTGAAACGGCGGGATAGCAGGTCGGCCGGATATACGGGCGGACCTGTCACCATCCAAGCTGTTTCATCTCCTGGGGTTACCGGGCAGATTATTTTTCAAGTTCGACATGGGGAAAATCTGACAAGTTTATTATTATTGTGGATGCATGGTGGGAATCGAACCCACGGCCCAAAAAACCCATGGTCTGTCGACGACGCCATTTGTTAGGGTGATAGGTGGGGACACAGAGTGCCCCCTGCAGGTCTGCCAATTTGAGCAGGTCCTCGGAGAGTACTCATTTTCTTTTCCTTCGTAGAGACGTTGCTTTATTCGATTCCACCAGAGCCCCGGATAGCTTCCGAGATAGGAGGCACGTGCCTCCGATCGATTTCCTGACTATCCCGAATATAAAACGCCAACCTTATCATACGAAAGCCATCCAAATGATCTCAAATTCGGATAATTACAGGCCTTTCGAGGCCGTATTAGTGTTCTAAGGCTTAGTTTGGGCAAGCTATTGGTTAACCTTTGCAAGTGGTCAAACGGACTGATACCCCACTAATTCCTTAATAAAATGGCGTCGTCGACAGACCATGTTTATTCGGGTCGTGGGTTCGAGCCCCACATCCACCATAATAAACTTTTTCAGACTTTCCCCATGTCGAACTTGAAAAAACTCTCCCCGGTATACCCAGGGAACGAAACGGCTTGGATACTTGACAGGTCCGCCCGTATATCCGGCCGACCTGCTATCCCGCCGTTTCAGGGGGGGGGAAAAGTTATAGTTTGGGTAAGCTTTTGGTTAACCTTGTGCAAGTGGTCAAACGGACTAATACCCCACTAATTCCTTAACAATAACCGCCACATACATGGTGACCGCCGAGAAAAAAAAAAGAAAAGGTACTTGTACCCTGGTTTGTCTAGCTCATGCAGTGAATGGCGTGTTTCTCAGAGCGTCGTTGCCAGCCAACGCCAACCTCAATATACATGTATTATAAAAATAAAAATACACTCCAGCTGTGAGATCGAAGATTTTGTCGAAACTCATCTTTGCAAGCTGTGTGTGATACCCCGATCGCGCATATTACGGGTTGTGTGTCCTCTTTAAGAGGATATAGATCGGCGACTCCCCTTTGAACTACAGTGTAGCTATCAGGGTCAACAGGCAACAGGGTGAGATGTTAATCAGTCTGTGCGCGGAAACTAAAAAAAAAAACGTTTTTGAGGGGGATACAATCTGACAGCTGTGGAAGGAAACATGCATCAGTTTATCAAGTGTATCCTGTAAGTCGTATAACCGGTGAGGGAAGGGCGGAGTTTTGAAGGACGTGGGGGCCTGGTTTTGATCAAGGGGGAGCGGGGGGGGGGGGAGGGGGGGCGGGGACGGGACGGGAGGGGCAACTCAATTTGTGCGCGGAAACTATAATAAATCCTTAAAATTTAAGGGGACAAATCTAACGGTTACTTGTGGAAGGACTGCATCATCAGTTTATCATGTATATCCTGTACGTCGTACAACCACAACCAGCGAGGAAAGGGCGGAGTGTTCGAAGGGGTGGGGGGGGAGGGGGAGGGGGATTTCCAACAGCTTTTTTAGGTCGCATAAATGTAGGGGCTTGTTATATGCGTGGTGCTAGGTCTGGGCGATGGTGCGGATGGTGGGGAAGGAGGGCGCGTTCGGGGGGGCGGGGGGGGGGGGGGGGGTCCAACAGCTTTAGGTCGCATAAATGTAGGAGCTTGCTATACGCGTAGTGCTAGGTCTAGGCGATGGTGCGGGTGGTGGGGAAGGAGGATATATATATATATTGTTGATGATTTACAGCGTCGGTGCCTTGGTCTTAAGATACGGCCTCGAGAGGCCTGTAATTATCCGAATTTGAGACCATTTGGATGGGTTTCGTACGATAAGGTTGGCGTTTTATACTCGGGAAAGTTAAGAAATAGATCGGAGGCACGTGCCTCCGATCTCAAGAAGCTACCCGGGGCTCTGGTGGAAACGAGTAAAGCTACGTCTCTACGAAGGAAACGAACGTGAGTACTCTCCGAGGACCTGCTCAATATGCAGACCTGCAGGGGGCACTCTGTGTCCCCCACCTTCAATTTCACATTGGGGAGGGGGGTGATTTGGGGGGGGCGGCTGCGGAGGGGTGTGTTTGGGGGAAAAGGGTATAGGAAACGGAGGTGGATGCGAGCAAAACAAACAAAACATGCATATTCTACCTGCTGCGTGCTACATGCACACGCCCGATGTTATTGATATTTCAAAGATAAATTATCAGTCTCGAAGGCCGTTCCTAACGAACCAATAAAATGTCAGAAATCCTGACATCTGGGTGTGACAACCACATCACCTCGCCTGTTGTATTTGGCAATATGTATATCTCTTTCTTATAATTAGCGATGTCAGAAGATAATGGCATCTACATGATTCTACCTTTCGATTGAAATATTCTATCTTTCGATCCATGTACAATAAAAAATTATGAAGCTTTTAACACGTTGTTTACCACACCTAAGAACTGGGTTGCATACTACATGTGTAACATCAAACCTTCTAGAATAATAAACATTACCAGGAGGGTGATATGAAGGGGTGTCTTCTTGCTGCAACCGTCACATTCGTCCCCTTTTTTAAGGGTTTATAGTTTCCGCGCACATATTGAAATGCTCGCCCCCCTCCCCCCCCCCCCCGATCCCTCTTGTTCAAACGCCTCACCAAAAATCAAAATCTACCAGACAGAGTAGTAAACACTACCAGCCAGCTGATATCATCTCATTATCCATCTAGCCATCCATGCCGTAGCTCCAACTCATCTTCGCCCTCCGCCCCCCCCCCCCCCCTTTTGTTCCCCGCCCAGTTCGTTCGAACGCCCCACTTACAATCGAAATCGGCCAGAGTAATAAACACTTCTAAGCAATTGATATCACGTCATTATATTTCTAGCTATCCATGACGTAGCTTTCATTCTTTAATCCCCCCTTCCCCCCTCCAACGCCCCCTCCTTCCCCACTCCCCGCACGATCGCCTAGACCCAGCACCGCGCGTATAGCAAGCCCCTACATATATGATTAATACGCGCGATCGGAGGACCACACACAATGTTGCGAAGATCAGTGTCGACCAAATCCTTGATCTCATAGCTGGAGTGTATATTAATATATTCTATGTGACCTAAACCTCTTGAAAACCCTTCCCCGCCCCCCCCCCCCCCCCCCCCCTTTTTTTTTCTCGCTTCCTCTTGCTTAAACGCCCCACCTAATATCGAAATCCGCCAGGCAGAGTAATAAACACTCCCACGCCCTGGATATCGCCTCGTTATCGTTTTAGAGCCGTCCATGCCGCTGCTGCAATTCCCACCCCCCCCCGCCCCCAACGCCCCCTCCTTCCCCACCACCCGCACCATCGCCTAGACCTAGCACCACGCGTATAGCAAACGCCTACATCTATGCGACCTAAAGCCCTCCCCCCCCGCCCCCCGCCCCCTCCGGCACTCACCCCTCCCCCCCTCCCCCACAAGAAGGATTTATAGTTTCCACGCCCAAATTGACCTGCCCCACCCGTCCCCTCCCCCCCCTCCCCCCCTCCCGCCGCCCTTTTGAACAAATTAGCCCCCCACGTCCTTTAAAACTCCGCCCTCCCCTCACCGGTTGTTCGACTTACAGGATTCACTTGATAAACTGATGCATTTCCTCCCACAGCTGTCAGATTCTGTCCCCCTCAGAAACGGGTTTTATAGTTTCCGCGCACAGACTGCCCAACATCACCCTGTTGACCCTGATAGCTACACTGTAGTTGCAAGGGGAGTCGCCGACCTATATCCTTAATGAGGACACACAACCCGTCATACGCGCGATCGGAGTATCACACACAGCTTGCAAAGATGAGTTTCGACAAAATCTTCGATCTCACAGCTGGATGGAGAGTATTTTACTTTTATTATAAAAAATGAAAATACACTCCAGCTGTGAGATCGAAGATTTCGTCGAAACTCATCTTTGCAAGCTGTGTGTGATACTCCGATCGCGCGTATTACGAGTTGTGTGTCCTCATTAAGGATATAGATAGGTCGGCGACTCCCCTTGCAACTACAGTGTAGCTATCAGGGTCAACAGGGTGATGTTGGGCAGTCTGTGCGCGGAAGCTATAAAACCCGTTTCTGAGGGGGACAAGATCTGACAGCTGTGGAGGGAAATGTATCATTTTATCAAGTGAATCCTGTAAGTCGAATAACCGGTGAGGGGGGGGGCGGAGTTTTGAAGAACGTGGGGGCCTGGTTTTGATCAAAAGCGAGCGGGGTTGGAGGGAGGGGGGGGGGGGGGGGAGGGGGGGGGGGGCGGCCGGGCGGGCAATTTGTGCGTGTAAGCTATAAATCCTTTCAAGGGGATACATCTGACGGTTTTGGGGAAAAAACATGAAAAAAAAAAATACTTCGAAGTAAATAAATAAATAAATGAATAAAAAAATAAATAAATAAATAAATAAATAAATAAATAAATAAATAAATAAATAAATAAATAAATAAAATGAAAAATAAAAATAGAAATAATATATACTCTCGGAGTATATATATGCACCAGTTTATCATGGGGGGGGGGTTGGGGCAGGGGTGGGGCGTGTGGGGCAGCTCAATATGTGCGTGGAAACTATAGATTATTTTGAGGGGATAAATGTGACGGTTTTGGAGAGAACGCATCATCAGTTTATCATGTATATCCTGGGGTAAGTCGTACAATCGGTGAGTAGAGAGAGGGCGGAGTGTTCGAGGGGGTGGGGTTGGGATGGGTTGGGTTTTGGGAAGGTGGGGGGTGCGGGCGGGGGAGGGGGCGGGGGGGGGGAGGGGGCGGGGGGGGGGGGGGGGGAGGAAGGGTTTTAGGTGAGTGAGGGGTTTGTTATACGTGTGGTGCTAGGTCTAGGCGATGGTGCGGGTGGTGGGGAAGAAGGGGGCGTTCGGGGCGGGGGGGGGGGAAAGCAGCGGCAATATAATATACCACGAATCCTGACATTTCATTTATTAATATGAATGAGGAGGATGGATCGGATGGGAGAGCAAACATGTTTTTAACGGGATTACGTTGCTTTCACGTTGTTGCATGCGACCTGCCGCTTTTTATTGCCCGCGTTTTTTTTTTGGCGAACGCCTGCCGAACGCGCGGCGAAGCCGCGCGTGGGCACTTTTAGCCCCACGTACCGGTCAAACGGTCAGGGGTCGGGTTGGGGTTAGGGTTAGGGTTAGGGTTAGGGTTAGGGTTAGGGTTGGGGTTGGGTGGGGTCTGTGCAGGTACCTGGGACAAAAGTGTGCCAAAACGTTCTGCAAGAATTCGTTGCAGGCCCGTCCTGCAAATAGGGGCTCCCATGCTTGTATGCTGCTCGACGAGCAGCAAGCAGTGTTTTTTAATTCCCGTATACTGGGGTATAGACTATGAGTATTACTTCTGCGAACGCTGCGAATTGTATATTGAAGATAGATGCTGTTCCAATGTAAATCGAATATATATCCTTCAAAGTCACATATCACTGCGGACTGCGGGCTGCGTGCGGGGGTACCTCTGGTACAAACGCAGATACATTTGACCCGAAGGGTGCGCCAGCTAGCGTTGGGCTGCGAAAGCAACTGACTGAGTTAAATCGACACACACACGACGCGTATGAAAATACGTGGAAGTGTGGTGAGCTAAAGCTTTATTTTTCCCCATCCGCCGGAGGATGAAAAAAAAAAAAAAAAAAAGAAAATGAAGAGTCAACATGATGAATAGTATGTGGGTCGGATCCACGGGTCGAACCCGTCGGGGGGAAAAAACCAGCTAAAAAAAACTCGCGGGTCAATCAAGGTGACCAGACCCGCGACACATGACCTACCTGCTCTCCTCACGGGTCGTTCGGAGCCTGGCGGGTCGGGTCGGGTTGGGTCGGTTCGGGTCGGGTCGGGTCGGGTCGGGTCGGGTCGGGTCGGGTCGGGTCGGGTCGGGTCGGGTCGGGTCGGGTCGGGTCGGGTCGGGTCGGGTCGGGTCGGGTCGGGTCGGGTCGGGTCGGGTCGGGTCGGGTCGGGTCGGGTCGGGTCGGGTCGGGTCGGGTCGGGTCGGGTCGGGTCGGGTCGGGTCGGGTCGGGTCGGGCTCAGGCCCATAATGCTAGCATAGCTTATAGCATATTTGGCCTTTTTTCGCATAATATCACAAGTAAAAGCATAAGTGGCGGGGAGCATTGTTTAAGCATATTATGCCTTAAACAAAGCATATACACGTCAGCGACGAGCAGCATACCCTGTTATATTTTCAGCATATCGGCTGCAAATGAGGGCACAAGGGGTATCTGAGATATTTCCACAGCGCCTTCGTAGCAGCCTGCAGTTATGCACAATGTCGACTAAATTGACTTTTTCGTATGAGATTTCCACCAAATAACGCAATTATATACCTCAAGACCTAAAATAAAGAGAGTAGTTTTGTTTGAACGAGCAACGGCAACGACACCGCACCGCACAGCACACAGCACACATCCCACAGAAGACCACGAGACCACAAGACCTCACATAAAAAAAAGGACAACAAGGGGAAGACCCCTGGCTGGTACAACGTAGCCAAAGACGTGGCCTTGATCCAACCCTCTTCTGCTTTCGTAGAACGGGTGTTTTCCATCCTTCGCAGCTGCCTTGACGACCGGCAGCAGAACTGCTACCTCGACCGCATTTTGGCGGCAACTCTTCTTCTCCATTACAAAAGGGCATCGGAACGCCGAGGCTAAGCGGCACCTTCGAGTAATTCATCATTCATTGTAGCATGGTAGAGGGGCTGTGGGGCTTTCTCCTTTCTCGTGCTTTTTCGCCATCTCCTACTGACCGACGTAGCGCTGCTGTTCGCTGCGTGCTGCTTGGTTAGACGAGTGACATTTTTTCATTTTTTCCAAATAAATTGGCAGGAGAGGGAGGTTACTTTTTTTTGTGCAACGAATGACAGGTAGGTGCTGTATGCTGAAAGAAGGTGCGAGCCGGCGTTCGACATTCTTCGGAAGCAATAATACGAAGGATGAAATTCAGTCAGAAATAATGCACGTTACATCATCACATTGTTTGTGATCGGAGTACTCAATACCTCGTTCAAGCACATTTTCAGACAGGTTAACGCGCACACCATTGATTTTTTTTGCCCATACATACATAGTTTTCGAGGCGAACGACTCGTACTCGACCGACAACGGCGTCCAAGAGTACGTTGTCAAGCGCATGCAGCGGACACCCGGGGAACAGCAGGTTGGATATGCAACGCAACACGACCAGAAAAGCTTCGACAGAGTTTTTAACACAAAAAGAACGCTGGCCGTCGAGTACACCTTGCTATTTAAGCATAAATGGCTGCTATGAAACGGAGCATAAGTGGGGAATAAAACCAGAAAAAAAGCATATGTAGGAGCATATTTGCCCTTTTTTAGCTAAGGTTTTTGGGGTAAAAAAAGCATAAAATTCTGAAAAAAGCATAATGGTCCTGAGCCTAGGTAGGCCCTAGGTCGGGTATTGAGAGGCGGGGAGTGATAATGACACACATGTGGGTGTCATTTTTTTGACACACAGGGGACAAAAGAGCTCCATCCCCGGGTTTCCACCCTCTGGTTTATGCTTATCGGACACAGCATGCACCTCTCTTTGAGGTCGCAAAGAAGGCTGGATGTCGCGCCCTGTAGGCACGCCGACACCACCGCAGACAGCAGCACGTAGTCTGCACATCACTGACCCTTCCATATCCAAGTCGTGGAGCCGGAGATGAAAAAATCGTCGAGAATGATCCCCCTTCGTGGTGCCGTCACCACAGCAGCAGCAGCCCCAGCACAGGCAGCACAGGCACCCGCGCCAGCCGCCAAAGATCTCCGCGGCGCATTGCTTTCCCGTCCGCAAAGGAGGTGTGTCTCATGTGTGCAGCGGCCCATGTCAAATCTGTTCTAGCGTGGCGTTGCGAAGATTGCCGTCACTGCCGGTCAAGTTAGGCTCTCTGCGTGTTTCGCGTACCCGCGCGAACTTTTTGCCTTGTGTTTGAATTTGAAAGTTGCGCCATGTCCTCGCAGTATGTATACCCCAGGACATCATCCGGTATGCACACATGCAGTTGCTACCCGCGCGAACTTTTTGCCTTGAGTTTGAATTTGGAGTTTGCGCCATGTACTCGCAGTATGCATACCCCAGGGCATACTCCGGTATGCACACATGCAGTTGCTCCGCAGGTGCGCTCATGTCTACAGATCGGTCCAAGTAGAACATATTCTTGGGATGGGTTTGTTTCGCAGGTGCACTGATGTCTTCAGATACAAAACGTCAAGGGAGATAGCAGACAACTGCTGTAATCGTGTCGTCGTGTGTATGACGCCTCTACTCTTGGGGGGCCACCCCCACCTGGCCCCAATTGCGGCCCTGGTAAGTGCACGTTGTGCTGCTGCTGCTGCTGCTGCTGCTGCTGCTGCTGCTGCTGCTGCTGCTGCTGCTGCAAACGGCGTGTATCCTTCTACGACGGAACTACTCTAAATTCTTGTAGACGGTAGTGCCTACAGCAGTACAGCAGTACGGGCAGGGTGTAGAATGCACATAGGCAGGTGATGCTGAGACCATCCTGTAGGCGGGTGATGCTGAGACCATCCTGTCCTTTGTTGCTGCGCTGTTTCGGTCAGTGTTATCTCGGAGGCGAAGGCCTTAGAACTACTGCGGCAGCTCGTAGGTTTCTGCAATGGGGTGGTGGCACCGAGACCTGCACGGGACACGGCGTCGGTGGTTGACGGAAATGGGGTACAGGGGAAACCGAAAACACCATTCGAGCGTGTGAAGGACTTTTCGAACACATGCGCTGTGGAGAAAATTTTCGGAACGACATGCGGAGAGCTGCCAGCAGTGCCAAAGTCTCTTGTGGGCGAGAACAAAGACGACACGAAGCACGAGGTGCGGAGGGTTCACACTCCAATGCAGAATCTTTTCTTAGAGCTCACAGTGAGAATGTGGATATATTGCTTTTTGTGGAAACAGTAACCGGTAGCCGCGAGGGGGTGGGCGTGTATGATACGCTTTTGTCCGCGAAGAACTTTAGGCCTCCGGTTGGAATACCGGGTCCCGGCAAAGTAGCGCGATCTCCAACACGTCTGTTTGCAGTGACCGTGAACGCGTTTTCTGCAAGGCGATATGCCATAGAAATCAACCCCTTCCAGCCTGGGCACGGCACTTCGAAGCCTGCGTTGTTTGCCCGTACGTTATAATCCCCATCCACCCTCCCCTGCTTCCAACGTGTGCGACGAGAAGATTGCCCACGACTACTTTGGCACCATGGTTCTCCCGAAGGAGGTGCGCGACGAGGGGTGGATAGCGAAGTTTGTCGCCGGCGACGGAAACTGTGCCTGGCGGGCCTTGGCGATGGGAATTTGGGGCTCTGATGTGTACTGGGCTCCACTAAAGCTTGCGGTCCTCGCATGGACCGCGGCAAACGCGGAGGAGCTTGTATCGGAGGGTGGCATCCTGTGGAATTGCACGCGTTACTACCCCCAAGCGGTCATGAAGTACGCCAGATTTTCTAGCGAGGGAGACGTTCTGTCGACTCGCCAAGGCAACATCAAGATGGTTATTGCTTCCGTTGCTCTTTTCGGAGAACCCAAGCGCTGGGGGGGTGATTTGACTATGCTGATGGCCTCACAGGCGCTCCGACTACGAGTGAAGATGCTCGTCCCCATAGATAGGAAGAGCAGGAAGCAGTATGATGCGCAGGGGGCAGCGCCTTTTCACGGGACGGGTAGGAAGGGCACGAATACGGTCGACGACTACCGCCATTCCCGAGACTTTCTGCCGGACGAAGCCCAGCTTGTGTACCGCGTAGCTGGAGCAGACGGCGGCGAGCGCCTTATCGAGGAGGTTGCCGTGGTGCTAACGCACGGCTGCCAGATAGCCCGTCAAAAGGACTTGTCCGACATCCCCGAAGTTGGAAAGGATACAACGTTAGAAGCAGGGTGCCACTTCGGAACTTTTGCGAAGAGGGACGGCACGTTTCCCCCTTTTCCTGTGGTCGCGGTGTCACCCCCTCTGTTCCAGGTTCAAGTGAGTTACAGTTACAGTACCGTAGTATGTTTTTCGTCGTTTCTTTGCCGGCGAACACCACCTGGGTCGCAGGGTTGATGCGGGAACCGGACAGTAAAATGAGGGAGAACGGGTACAACGGACAATCCCATATCTATTTTGGTCGCTGAGCATTCATTAACGTTTCGCTCCCTCTAGGACGAGAAGTTCCAGGAAGCGTTCGATGACGAAGTCGCTGCCTACAACGCGAGGCGAGAGGCTACATTTGGCTCGACGACGGCAGAGAAAGTGCAATCCGCGGCGGAGAAGGCTGCGGACATGAGGCGACAGGCGAGGCTGGACTTAGTCGCAGAGAACTTGCGGCTGAAGCAGAACGAGTTGGCGGATGCAAGGGTTAGGGAGGTAGAGAAACAGCGCGAAGAGAAGAAAGAGGAAGAGGAGAGGGAGAGGGAGCGTGAGAGGCAGGAGGGGGAGAGGAAAGGTGCTGAGGCAAAAGACGGAGATGGTGGGTTGGATGGTGCGGGCGGAGAAAATGTAGGTGGCGACGGGAAGGAAGCGGCGGCCGAAGGAACAGAAGAAGAGGGGACTGGGTTGGGGACGGGAAGCACTGAGGGTGATGGGATGAAAGGTGAGATGGAGGACAAAAGTGGGGTGGAGGGTGGGGCGGAGACAGCAGCAGCACATGGCGAAGGGACGGCGGCTGGAGCGGGGGAGGATCCCGGGGGACAACCTGAGTGGTTCGGGGGGTCGGCGTGGGTTGGGGGGTCGGATTCCGACTCGTGCCGTGGTGAAGCACAAGCAGCCGAGTTTGATGCGATTCAGAAGAGGAAGGCCGAGGCCAGGGCCGCCGCAAAAAAGCACAAGACCAGATACCACAGGCTCAAGAAGGTGAGATGGAGTGCAAGGTCGCAGTCATCAGAGTCAAAGGGGGTTGTAACACATCCGCTTTATTGTCGCGAATACGACAGAGTGGTTTCCACGCGGTCAACTTTTGTGATTGACGTGGTCGCCATTACCATGTCATTTTGTTCGTTCGGTGTGCCGTCTGTTGTCCCAACCGAACAGGAAATCCACTTTGCCCAAACCCAGCAGAAGAAGCGTGGGCAAGACGCCATGTACAACTACGTCCCAGTAGTCTCAAACCTACGGCTGGAGCTTGCGAAGGGGAGAGTCGCAGCAGCTCAGGCCCGACGTAAATATGACCGTGCTGAGTCTGCGATACGCCGATTCATGCGTCAAGAAAGGAAGGTGTGTCCCAGGTAGTTTCCGTTTGGGGGCCCATGGTGCCTTGGCGTCAGCTGTCGAGCCACTTACAACGCACCGTCGCCAACAAGTCGGTTGTACGAACGCCCGGGCCTCGAATGCACAGGTAGTTGATCGAAGTCAAGCACAAGGTATTCAAGACCACGATGGTTAGCATGCTGTTGTATCGGAAATTTGCCGCGTCATACTGCGCCATGCCGGGTCATGAGACGTTGCGCTGTTCGTTGATGGCATCGTGTATTCTAGCATGTTTAGTCGACCGATGAAAATGGAAATTGTTCCATGCACACACCCCATCAACTGCGATACAATTTTTGACCCTTACGTGGCCGAATTGTTGCAGTTGTGTGTCAGCGAGGGTGTATGGCACGAGGACGGTCGCAATAACAGCGGCGCCGAGAACCTCAGTAACAGTGACGACGACAGCGACACTCAACACGACTGGTTCAGCGACGACGATCTGTCCTCGTGCGAAGGTGAGAGCAGTTTATACGTTATCAACGTCGGAACACGCGGGTCTGTATCCATTCCTCTGTGTCAAACAGAGTCGTTATCAGGCGCCTTGGTGGCTTGTGCCGTGCGTCTTTGCGAACGTCCTGGCGATGCAGGCGATTTGGACGGGTTGGAGGACTCGGTACGCATGGCGGCGAGCGCAGCAGCGGCGGCGCGAAAGGAGGAGGCGGACCACGTCGAGATTCTTCGTGTTGCCGCAAAAGACGCGAAGAAAAAGTACAAGAGACTGTTGCGGGTAAGGGTTGATGGGAAAGTGGTGTGAGGTAGGACGGTGCCTTCCGCCAGCATTCGCGAAGTTTCGGCGCACTTCCCCGCTCGGGGCATTTTGTTTGCTGATCGAAACGAGTGTGTCTGTCGCCTGACGCAGGAGTCCGGTATTGCAAATGGGCACGAGGAGAGCGAGGAGGAGGACGACGGGGGGGAGGGGGTGGACAGAGCTAATCGGGAGAACTCCATCGACCTGGCCCGAGCTGCGAAAACTGCGGCGATCAAAGCCTGGAAGACGTACAAGAAGGCGCAGGTAGCCTCACGGAAGGTGGGGGCCGCGGATCCACGCGTGGGTTCAGAAACCTAACCATCTGGGACACATTCGCCGTGTTTGTGGACTATTCGAGCATGTCCTCTGCAGCATGTGGACGAGACGTCTGTCATACGTACCTGCATGCGGTTTCGCGCCCAAGGAACGTTGTTCTGTGTCTTATGGTCACAGTGTTTAGGGTTGAACAGGACAGCTTCTCCCCTGTTTCGTCGTTTGTCCGCACGTGTTGCAGATTTATCAGGCCTCCAACCCCACGGACATTGAAATTAATGACGGTGGCAACGACTCGAGGTGGAAGGACGCCAGCGACGACGACGTCGAATATGGGTCCGATAGTTGGAGTGGGTGGGAGAGTGAAGACGATGAAGAGGGTGAGTAGAGGGTACAATGGCCGTACATCATCACACGATAGCCGCTGTTTCCCCGTTCGTCGGTCTCATGCGGTCTCATGCGGCTACCGAGGGTGGGATGTCGAAGACCACGCGAGCGATTGCGCATGAGCACCGCGCCCAGGACGTGCTTTAGGTTGGGCGAAACCGGTGAAGGAAAATATGTCGAAGGGTGTGCGGTTGCCGACCTCAGTCAGTGTTACCCCCGGATTGATGGTTTCGTTTCGATCACTTGGAAACAATCAACTAAACAGCCATTCAACGGATATTACGAGGGTAGAGCAATGGCATGCTTATATCTTGCTCGCTCTTTGACGCAGATGAAAACGAGGAGACCCCTACGGAAGAGCCGTTAAAGATCGAGTCTGGGTACGCGTTCTCCGTTCTTGACGATGCCGAATCTACCTGGGAAATGGTGATCCGCAGGATCAAGGCGGAGCTTCGACGCCAGGGTTTCACCGGAAATAAGTCCACAATCAAAGGAGACCCGGTGCGTAAAAAGAACGACAACAAATCGCGTGTTTGCCCACCCTTGTGCCAGTAGCATCCCTCTCGAATCCGGATCTCGTCAGAGTAGACAACGGCATTCTCACACCAGCACGTACCACCCTAAACAGATCGCAGGGAAAGGTAGCCGACCGAGCCGGATTACGTTGAGGTGCGCCGCTTATGGGAGGGCGAGAACCTCGAAGTTGCCGGCGCCAAGGAGAACATCATGGTCGGCGAAGGCAAGTATTTCTCGATGTAACCGAGATGCCATGTCATCCGGAATGTTCCGTCCAAGTTTGGAGCGTGTTTTTATTCGCGATTGTCACTCGTGCCCTCTGACCGGCCTTCTGTTGTGCCTGTCTCTTGACCGCGATTGTTCCGCCGTGCAGTGCGAGTGTGACTTTCGCGTGGCTGTCGCCTGGAACACCAAAGACCCACCGACAATCACGAAGGTAAATACGACCCGACCGTGAATTGGTCTGTGTAGACGAAGATGTGGCGAGGAAGAGATTGGCACCTCGAAGTATATGGAGCTGTACACAGAATAGTGTGGGACGATGTCCGCCCTCACTTGTGCCCTCCCGTCCATTGTTTTCTTCAGGTCCATCTTGAGCACGCTGCCGCCTGTGATATGGATTCTCGCGCGTCCCAACTCGAGCAAGAGAACTTGGTCCCTGTGGATGAGATTGAAAAGCGTTGCATGGGTCAAATCCGCAAGATGACGTTGGGGGGGGTGAGACCACACCTCATCTACCGCTGCGTTGCGGAGGAAATGAAGCCGTACAAGCTCGGCCCGCAGGGTGCACGAAAGGTGTGAACACGGTGAACCGGTCATTACGGTACCTCTGAAAGTTACGGTTTATTTTTGGTTGCCTGTGTCGGCGTCGGTCCCCTCGTTCCGATTCAAAATGTCACTACTGGCGTAGAGACATACCACAACACCCTTCGTACTTTGCTGAAGGGCGAGCGGTGAATCGAACCCCCGCCTCCTCAGCATCTTGTCTACCTTCGCCTCGGTTAGATAGTATCCTCAACGGGTGTTTCATATGACTTCCGTCTATGCTTTTGCGCGTAGGTTGATGTCACGAAATCGGTTGTGTGATTGCAACAACTACACAGTAGCGTCCTCCTCGCCTTTGTCCTCCTGTGTCCCACGCAGGTGCGCAATTTGTCGGCGAAGGTGCTACGTGGGCGCTGGGCATCGGGCGAAGACGCTCTCAACCTTGTGGCGGAGCTGGAAAGAGGACCGCAGACCGTGAAGTGGGATGTTGATGCCGACCAGGTGCTACGGTCCATCATGTGGGCTTCACCCGAACAAGTTATGCTGGCAAGAACCTATGGCGGTGTTGTTATCCAGGACAATACGTGTCTCACCAACAGGTGAGGAGGCTGTGGAAGTCTTCAATTGCCTCCTACCCTCCCATTGATGTGACGACGTTGTTCGTACGTGTGAGGGCTTCGTCCAGTAGTAAAAGATGCCTTTCCTCCGGATCGGCAATCATTGCCGTGCAAACGATGACGACCCACCCACGTACACTGCATTTTCGACAGGTACGACTTCAAGCTGTGTTTGTATGTGGGCGTCGACTCTGAGAATAAGACCATCGTTTTCGCCCAGGGTTTTCTCGGCAACGAACAAAGCGAAACATTCGACTTCGCAAACCAGTTCTTCCTGGAGATTTGCGGGGGCCACCCGAAGGTGAGCTTGTCTTCACGTTTTTTTTGTATG
Source organism: Undaria pinnatifida (assembly GCA_012845835.1). Lineage (NCBI taxonomy): Eukaryota > Phaeophyceae > Laminariales > Alariaceae > Undaria > Undaria pinnatifida. The sequence continues at coordinate 10,009,534 of JABAKD010000029.1, forward strand.
ATGAATGAATGGATCGCGGAGCCTACTGAGTAGTTCGGGTTTGCTTCGGTGTCAACGGTGTTGCTCAATCGCCGTCATCACGTATATTATGTTCACAGCGCCAACCTCCCACGGCCGTCCTTAGGTAATCATCACAGATGCCGACGGAGCAATGACGAGTTCGATCTCGACGCTTCTTCCTCACACGAAGCACTTGTACTGCTCCTGGCACATCTGTAAGAACATCAAGAAGCATTGTATGGGGGCCTTGCAAAAAGCAGGATGCACGGAATTGCTCCGGCGGTTCACGGCGGCTTCCTATGCGACATCGACTGAGGTGGGAAGATCGCAGTACCAATGGAACAGGGTTTTACTTGGGTTCTTTTTTTTTGCGCGCCTGCCTTGAATGAAATGGAGACTCATGTTGTTGTGAAAGCAGTTTGTCGCGTCTGTTCTCCAGGAGCTTACTGCATGTTTTTCTTTTTTTCCCGTCTCCAGGCCTTTGATCGCGTGTGGGAGGGCGTGAAGCAGCTCGTGAAGGGCACAGCGTGTGAAAAATACGTCAACGAGCACCTATACAGGTGAGGGCGCTTCTGCACGCCTTTTTGTCTTCGGTTTTAATTTGCGTAGGCGACCCTTTGGACAACCTAGTGTATATGTGGCCGCTTGTCGTAACACTTGGTCGCCGCGAAGAACTCTTCCTCTTTCCAACGAAGCCTTTGACATACCGTCCCTGGCGCCTTCTCGCCTCGCACGTGCCGTTCGCAGCATACGCACGTATTGGGCGCGCTGTTTTTTCCCGACAACCATGACCTTGGGTATGACAGCCACTCAGCGCGTTGAGGGTATTTTCAGCGCGATAAAGAACGGCCGGAACCTGAAGAGAAACTCGACGTTTCGTCAAGTGAGGCAGAGAGTCGAACAAGTCGCGGAAGACCTCGCCCTGGCATCCCGAATGTAAGTGACACAACGTCCCCACCGGGTTTTCGCTCCATTGCTCGTTTGGTGTGGTACTGCGCACGGCGTGTCGGTAGTTTGATATCAACCCCGGGCAGGAACGATGCTCTGAAGTCTTCGTTTTTGGCGCCCTTTTTGGGCACATTTTGTTCGTCTGCATTGTACACGTACGGCCGTTGCGAATAATGCTGACAGGCACCTTTCGACAACGTCCGTACTGCAGGCAAAGCACCAAACGCGCTTCTTTGGGGAAAGCTCACGTCGAAAACGACATCAAGAGATCGCTTGAACCAGTCCTAACAGCGTACGAGAAAGTTGGAGCCAGTAAGTACGCAGCGGAGGTAAGCTCTATTCTTGTGTGTTGCCGCGGCCGTGTCACTTTGACGAGCATTTGCTGCGGTTGGCACACGCTTTTGTGACGCGAATGTCAGACGCTGTCCGATGCTCCCCTGGCGCGACCGGTTGACCGGTTGTGTCCTTGCGCTCACCCCCGCATCCTTTTCGGACTTGCTCCTATTTATCTCGACAGGAAGTACTGGCCGAAATGTTAGCAAGCTCGGCGTACGAAACAAGCGTTTTGGTGGAGGGGCGTGGATCGATGCAGTTACTACAAAATCTGGCGGCGCGCTCCGCGGACGACGTCAGCGGATCATCTGACGACGATATGTGCATCGACGTTGAAGGGGACTACGTGTGTTGCCAGGTTCCTGAAGAGGTATTCCAGGAAAGGGGGGAACCTGATATCACTATGTTTGGCACCACATCCTTGGTTTCTTTTTATCGTCTTGTTGCGGGAGTGGAAGTTGATTCCATAGTGAAAGTTTTGTACAAACACAAAGCTGACCGAAAAGTAGGACACCTCGTTGTCATAGGCCCTGGTGGCTTTCAACTGTGCACGTGCTTGCAGATACTGAGGCGAGGGCTGCAATGCAGGCACGTTCTCGCCGCGCTTGTCACGCACCTAAAACGTGGCAAAGAGTTCGAAGGAGAATCCATACACCCACGGTGGCGTTCCTCTTCAGAGCATTGGAGCCTGGATAAAGCGGGCTTGGGGAAGTTTGACGAGGATGGGGGTGGGTCTTACAATGGCGGGTTCACTGGTGACTGGGACGGGCCTGCTGATTTCGGAGACGCCAGCACTGAAGAAGCGGCACCCGACCGTATGCTGTCTGTCATCAGAGGTAGGACGTTCGCGAATATCATGGAGCTTTGCACAAGGGCCGCTCGCAAGTACACCGACAACATGACGAAGGACACTAGACCTGGCGAGATGGGGATGTTCAGCGAACTGGGCCGCGCCGTTGATGCATGGGCCCGGCGAGGCGAGAGTAACGTTTCAGAGACTTGGAGCGGAATACGAGACCCTCCGCTCCAGTTGACAAGAAATAGGAAGCAGACTCGGACGAAGGATTGCACGGAGAGTGGCAGGGGGAGCGCGAAAAGGGTAAAGAAGGAATAGGAACTTCCAGCTGTTTGCTGTTTTGAACCGCGCTTGGTGTTTGCCTTGCTCGTGTCCATGGGCCGCGAGGATTGGGGAGAGAGCCTGCCTGGGTGGAAAACATGTCTATGTGCTGGTTCATTGGTGGTTTTATGCTGCTGTTGTCACCGGTTTTGTTTGTGTGGTATTTGAAGACGGTCTGACGTTGGATGGCGTATACTGTTCCCTCCGGGAGGGCGCAGCCCATGCATACAGCACCTTCGCCTACCAGAACAATCAGGGTGAGATTCTAGTGGAGGACGAACCTGTCGACGGGTATTTCAAACGATGGGGTGTAGTGCATCAGACTCTGACGATTTCCCTGTCTCGATTTCCCGGTCTCGAACCCCTGAACGGAGATATCTAGGGTCAACAACAATGCATAGATTGCGTCCGCTGTCTATCGTGGTGATGGCGTGCCAGCAACGCGCTTGATCTGCCTCGTTCCTTCTTTCATCTTTGCGTCCTGGTAGTGGTTGTACTTCGTGACACCAGTGCTGCTGTTTGCTGCTGCGCCTGTGAAGGTGTCTCAAACTAAGCTCTATCTCCACGTTTTCTCCATCATGAACGCCAAACGTCGGATATCTGACGGTCATAACCATCTAGCCTAGCTGCTACTATCTGTGGAGGTGATTGCGTGCAGGCAGCATGTTTGATCTGCGTCTCCGCCGCGGAGATCTTTGGTGGCTGGCGCGGGTGCCTATGCTGCTGCTGCTCTGATGACGACACCACGAAGGGAGCTCGTTCTCGACGATTTTTTCATCTCCGGCTCCACGACTTGGATATGGAAGGGTCAGTGATGTGCAGACTACGTGCTGATTTGTCGGTCTCGAACCCCTAAACGGAGATATCTAGGGCTATCTAGGGTCAGCAACAATGCATAGATTCAATGCATAGATTGCGTCCGCTGTCTATCGTCATAGCGTGCCAGCAACGCGCTTGATCTGCCTCGTTCCTTCTTTCATCTTTGCGTGCTGGTGGTTGTACTACGGGGCACTAGTAGTGCTGCTGTTTGCTGCTGCGCCTGTGAAGGTATCATCTCAAACTAAGCTCTATCTCCGCGTTTTCTCCATCATGAACGCCAAAAGTCGGATATGTGACGGTGATAAACATCTAGCCTAGCTGCTGCTCTCTGTTGAGGTGACTGCGTGCGGCAGGCAGCATGTTTGATCTGCGTGCTGCTGCTGCTCTGATGACGGCACCACGAAGGGAGCTCGTTCTCGACGATTTTTCCATCTCTGGCTCCACGACTTGGATATGGAAAGGTCAGTGATGTGCAGACTACGTGCTGATTTGTCGGTCTCGAACCCCTAAACGGAGATATGTAGGATCAGCAACAATGCATAGATTGCGTCCGCTATCTATCGTGGTGATGGCGTGCCAGCAACGCGCTTGATCTGCCTCGTTCCTTCTTTCATCTTTGCGTGCTGGTGGTTGTACTACGGGGCATCAGTGGCCCGGCATCAGTGCTGCTGTTTGCTGCTGCGCCTGTGAAGGTGTCTCAAACTAAGCTCTATGTCCACGTTTTCTCCATCATGATCGCCAACAGTCGGATATCTGACGGTGATAAAGATCTATCCTACCTGCTGCTATCTGTGGTGATTGAGTGCAGGCAGCATGTTTGATCTGCGTGCTGCTGCTGCTGTGGTGACGGCACCACGAAGGGGGATCATTCTCGACGATTTTTTCATCTCCGGCTCCACGACTTGGATATGGAAGGGTCAGTGATGTGCAGACTACGTGCTGCTGTCTGCGGTGGTGTCGGCGTGCCTACAGGGCGCGACATCCAGCCTTCTTTGCGACCTCAAAGAGAGGTGCATGCTGTGTCCGATAAGCATAAACCAGAGGGTGGAAACCCGGGGATGGAGCTCTTTTGTCCCCTGTGTGTCAAAAAAATGACACCCACATGTGTGTCATTATCACTCCCCATTGAGAGGCCCGGTATTTCCGATTCGAGAAAGCCTTCTGTCATTCCACGAAAACTGCCAGAACGTAGATCCTTTCCTGATGTAGTTGCGGCGTACACTCGCGCAAAGAGGATTCAATTACGCCTTGCATCCAAGAGGGCACTACCCAGGAACAGCAGCAGAAGCAGCAGGTGTTTAGCTGCCACCCCTTGAGACTTGACTGTGATGCTGCTCAGATTTCGCTTTTAGACGAAGTGATTGGTGCAGCAAGCAAGTGAAGCAGTTGCGACAACAACTACTAGACTACTGCTACCAGGGTACAACTCATTCAAATTGTTTTTAGAAACTCAAGTGCAGAACAGACGTTGCGGCAGAAGCAGCAGCAGTATCAGCAGCAGCAGCAGCACTAGCAGCAGCAGCAGCAGCAGCAGCAGCAGCAGTACCGCCGCCGTCACCATCACCAGCGGCGGAAGGGACAGCAGAAGCAGCAGGAACAGCAGGAACAGGAGCAACAGGGTCAGCAGCAGCAGCAGCAGCAGCAGTAGCAGCAGCAAACAAAGGAACAGAGCAATAGCAGCAACAGCAGCAGCAGCAGCAGGAGCAGCAGGCAGCAGCAAGCAGCAGCAAGCAGCAGCGAGCAGCAGCAAGCAGCAGCGAGCAGCAGCAAGCAGCAGCAAGCAGCAGCAGCAGCACCTCCACCACCACCACGACTAACGCACCACCACCACCACCACCACCACCATCACCACCACCACCACCACCACCACCACTACCACCACAAACCACCACCAACGCCACCACCACCACTAACACCAACACCACCACCACCAACACCAACACCAACAACACCACCACCGCCACTACCAACAAAAGCAACATCAACAACAACAACAACAACAACAACAACAACAACAACAACAACAACAACAACAACAACAACAACAACAACAACAACAACAACAACATCAATGCAGCAACAAGCTGACGAGGAGGAACTCGGGCTGTCTTCGGCGGCTTTGGCGGCCCTGAAGGAGTTCGCTCTCGAGAACAACTTGTTAGGTGGGCAAACATTCGGAACTTTAGGCACAGCCATCCGCAGCAGCAGTAGTAAAGTAGAATTGATAGCGCCGTTAATACTAGTAGTCTAGACTAGCACTAGTCTAACATTATTACAGTAGCGGCTACGGTTTAAGAGAAATGTTTAAGAGAAAGTACGGGTTTAAGAGAGGTGAATTGGCTGGCACGATTAAAATCGATATTAGAGAGAACTGGTCTATGTCTAGTATTTTCTCTTAAATCGAGCTGCTGGAAATCACACCACATAGCCATCACACGCATCACACACAGCAGCTGCAGACACCATGCCCTGCGCAGCCGGCAGTCGCTGCACAGCTGTCCCCGACCACACGCCAGGCCCACCGAAGTTCACAAATCACCAATGCAGAGGCGTCTGCGGGCAGTACCTCCATGCCACTTGTGGTATGGTGGACCCGCTCGGGACCAGCGAGATGCACCGCATTTGCCACACCTGTGCGACCTCCCGCGAGAGTGATATGATTGAAGAGCACATTCTCTTATACCGTAGCCAACACAATATAACAGAAAGCCGGATTTAAGAGAGGGAAACTGGGCTGGCACGGACCTCTCTTAAACCGTAGCCGCTACTGTATTATGTAAATAAAAATTTGCACTCCAGCGGTGAGATCGAATATTTCAAATATTTTGTCGAAACTCATCTTTGCAAGCTGTGTGTGATACTCCGATCGCGCGTATGACGGGTTGTGTGTCCTCATGTAGGATATAGGTCGGCGACTCCCCTTGCAACTACAGTGTAGCTATCAGGGTCAACAGGGTGATGTTAGGCAGTCTGTGCGCGGAAACTATAAAACCAGTTTCTGAGGGGGACAAAATCTGACAGCTGTGGAAGGAAATGCATCAGTTTATCAAGTGAATCTTCTAAGTCGAATAACCGGTGAGGGGAGAGCGGAGTTTTAGACGACGTGGGGGCCTGGTTTTGACCAAAAGGGGGCGGGGGTGGGGTGGGGGAGGGGGGGGGACGGGTGGGGCAGCTCAATTTGTGCGTGGAAGCTGTAAATCCTTCAAGGGGATAAATCTGACGGTTTTGGAAAGAATGCACTTGTATATCACGGGGGGGCGGGGGGGCGGGACGGGCGGGGCAGCTTAATCTGTGCGTGGAAACTATACATCCTTTAAGGGGATAAATGTGACGGTTTTGGAAAGAATGCACCAGTTTATCATGTAGATCCTGCAAGTCGTACAACCAGTGAGTAGAGGGCGGAGTGTTCGAGGGGGTGGGGGAGGTGGGGGGGAGGTGTGGGGGGGGCGAAAGGGCTTCAGGTAGCATAGATGTAGGCGTTTGCTATACGCGTGGTGCTAGGTCTAGGCGATGGTGCGGTTGGTGGGGAAGGAGGGGGCGTTGGGCGCGGGGGGAGTTGGGAATTGCAGCAGCGGCATGGATGGCTCTAGAAAGATAATGAGGTGATATCCAGTGCGTGGAAGTGTTTATTACTCTGGCGGATTTCGATATTAGGTGGGGCGTTTGAGCAAGAGAGAGCGGGGGAAAAAAATACAGTATATATAGCGAGACCGACGTAGAGCGTTGGGGAGGTGTGGTTGGACTTGAGCCTTTGATTACCACTTTGTTTTTGTGCAGAAAAGTGTAACGTGTAACCTGGCAGCAACGTGTGATTATTCGGATGGGATCGTCTTACGTTAATAATAGTAGCGTCATGCGGAGGTTCTCAGCGGCATCTGCCATGACCGCAGAATATGCCAACTAGAGCATATAGCACCTCCTGCAGGAACTGCAAGCTCATTCTGGGGGCCAATCGCTTGCATACAGCGGAGAATACGCTGTGCAACATGATACTATCGCACTGGTATGTCCGAAGAGGGCAAAACATCAAGATTGCGAGGAGATATGGCGATTTATAATTTAGCAAGGCAAAGTTCAGTCACTTGAGAATCGAGGCGGGACTGGGCTGTTTTGTGTTTTGGCTTTTTTGGCGGGGAAAAAATGACGGCGGGACGGGACGGGATGACAAAATGAGTACCACAACAGGAGGGCAGAACCGGACGGGACAATGGGTGTACACTTTCTCTACAGGACGGGACGGTAAAGCTCAACGGGGCAGATTTTCAGGGCCGGGCGGGATGGTACAACAGCACAATGGGGATTTTTTTCACGACGGGACGGGACAGGATTATTTTTCACAACGAGACGAAGCGGTAAGTATTTTTTTTCATGGCTGACGGGACGGGACGGCGCTTGCTTCTATCGCCAGCTCATGCCGCTCCGCGAAGTTGTAGGGTGCATCGTTCAGGCGGCCGAGCGTACTGACTGCAAATCGCCCCGAGGCTTGTCGGCTATGACAACAAGACGTAACGTAAGAGGCCTGCAACTTGTGACCACCCCCGTGCATTTTGGCGATATGTATGTTGCATGATATCACGCTACTGGATTATTAGTCATACTCGTGCATGTACCACTTTGTCCGGACATGAAAGGGTCGTTTTGTAATTGCTTTTGTTACAATGAAGAACGGTGCTTTCATTTCCGGAGATACTGCTACCTGGTATGTACGTTCTTGGCTTTTATCCTTTTTTTTTTGGCGAATAGCGCAATTTTTATCATTCTTGGGTGGGAATGGACGGGAAGAATCAACGGCCAGAGGTGTATTTTGGAGGGGACGGGGCAAGGTTGGTAGGCGGGACGGAACGGTAATATTTTAACGGGACAGGTGCTATCGACGGGACGGGACGAGACGGTAAAGTACAACGGGAGAGGTCAATTCGATGGGACGAGACGGTAAAGTACAACGGGAGAGTTTGTTTCGACGAGACGGGACAGTAAAACGGGGCACAATTCGACGGCGGGACGGGACGTTAAGTGGGACTGAAAGATAATTTGTCGACAGGGCGGGACGGGACGACGGGGCCGATTTGATGACGGTTCTACCGCCCCGTTCTGTCCCGTCCCGTCCCGCCGCTACCGTCGCTCTCGTTCCGTCAAAACCTTGGATTCGGGCGTATGACGGACGGCGATCTAGGGCCTTCTATACTATTCCAGTGCGGGAGTTCCTAAAGATGTGACTGACGAATATCAAAACTCCCGTCTGAAATCTTGGAAAAGTGTGTCTATGATGAAACACGTGTCTGCCTCTCGCGACCAACGAAGGGCAATATGCAGCCGGACTGCTTAGTGGGCGTTGCAGTTAAGCAGCCAAGCCGTCTTGCGTACCAAGCACTATCATTTTATACCTGGCATAGTAGGATCTACAGGTAGGCAGGGGGACGCTTGTTCAGCGTTGAAATGGAATGCTCGAGCGGCAAGACCGGGAGGACTCCCTAGCGAGTGGTACCGTGTGGCCACAGCTGACGTAGAGTCTGCGGCGAGGACACGTCGGTACGGGTGGTCGCGTTAGAATCGCGCACCATGGCACTGCGGCGGGGTGTTCATGCGCGTAGTGACAGCTTTTCAGCTGTGCATACCCTAACCCTAACCCTAACCCTAACCCTGGTAGCCTACGTATTTCGTGGGTATATCTGCATTTTTGTCTCACTGTCGAACGATCGATCACTTATTATATTGCTGTAAATACGTACTCGTACCATAAATGAACATGTTGCCTATGCTAGTAGCTCTACGCTGAAGCTCGAAATACGCTTTGGCGATACCAGTCGTCGATGTACGGTGTACGAGCATTGCTGTTGACCGGCTGCAGATATTCTACACCGGCAGTGCTCGCATTTTCCTCTTTCGACGCACTTTGTACGCAGGTCAGCAGTAGCCTACTAACAAAACTACGTATGAGCATGAACATGAATACTTCGTAGTTGGTCTATGCATACGTGTATCATTGCTGTTGTACGGGTGCTAATTATAATGCAAACCTCCGGGTGAAATGCAGCCTACACCCCACTTTTGCAACAACAGCCTTCCTGTTTATGCGCGATGTTTGTAGATCTGGATGGGGACTCCGACGTGGCGGACGTGCGGCTACAGGTCCAGGAGCACATGGACGTGAAGGAGAGGGCGCACGACTTTTGCTTCACTTTCGAAGACGACAACGGCCAAGACGAACCGGTGCGGTATATACCACATGCTCCTGTACGGTAAGCGTAGTCAGGAGTGAGTACAGCAGTACAGCAATACGCGACACCACTTTAGACAGTTTTTTGGGGCTATTAAGTAGGCTCATGTTGTTGTGGGAGGCGGGTTGTGTCGTACGCTATTTTCTGTGTAAAACATTGGCAGCGGTAGTAGTAGTAGTAGTAGCAGTCGTAGTAGCAGTCGCAGTAGAAACAATAGTAGCAGCAGTAGTAGCAGTCGTAGGAAAAACAGTAATACTGATAGTACTAACAGTAGTATTCGTAGCATCAGTAGTAGTGCTAGTGTGCCACAGCTCTATAACTTACCCTGTTGTACACTACGATACTCTGCTGTAGCACCAGCTTCCAGCGTGCATGCCTTTTTCCTGCTGCCGTCACGTTCCTGCCGTGAACATCGCCTGACCACGCTCCCCTCCTTGACCACGATTTTAGGTATCCATAGCGCTCACCGGCGTAAATCCCGAGCTGGGACAGACGCTGGCGAGCACCGGGCTTACCGTTTGGCGGGCTGCACAAGAGATGGCACGCTTCATGTGGGAACACAGGCGAGAGTTAACCCGTGTCCCTGCTGAAAAACATAGTGATACCTGATACATAGATGATTCGAGTGTAGTTTACGACATGGGTTTTGGGTATATGTGGGTACGGAGAGGATGCCATGGTTGTGTGCATCAAAAGCGTGGTCGCGTCGCGCTTTTCATTGAGGAACACAGGCGAACGGTAACCCTTTGACTACGGCGAAACGTGTCCATTCTCAATGCCAAGATTTTTGTCCTCAATGACGTGACCTGGGTGCAGTTGTCGATAGCAATGGTTGCTAACCTTTTCATCGACCACAACATGAAGCGACGCGGGCTGCTTAGCTTCGGGGGGATGATCGATTCAGTTTGCGGGCCGCTTCACAGGTATCAGGCCGATACGCGCGCAGCACGATACTGTTAACATGATACCGTTACGCGTTCACACGATACGGTTTATGAAGCCACGCATGTCGATGGTTTCGGTCACATTTTCGGGGCTATTCGGCTAGCGTCCAGGAAAGGAAGAGTTTGGAGGCGTGGGCCGACAGGAGTGGCGGTGATGGCGGTGAAGACAAATTGAACGGAGGCGTGCCTCAGCATCCCTCGTGGCTTGCCGTTTTAGGAGCGTTACGCTGGGAATACCGGCTTGCAGTGGCGCGGCGGATATGTGCTGCGGCAGGGGCTATCTCAGAGGCGTGTGCTATACAACGCCGCCGGAGATGCCTGGAAAGCGTCGTCGACTCAAAAGCTCCCGAATATTCGCGAAGCCAAAGTGCACGCGGTATGTCTCCGCGGCGATTCTCCTCCTTGCCGCATGGGATAGGGGGTAACGGGGCGGAGGGGGGGGGGGGGTGTACTCAGTGATCGCATCATCGCGCGCCTGCAAGCGCATTGGCCCTTCCTGGAGTTGGAGAAAGGCATGCCGCCATAACTTCGAACACGCCCTCACCCCTCTAACCTTGCGGACCGTCACCGTGCCGTTTGCCCCTGCTACAGTTGTAAACTTGCACACCTTCTTCGGCCGCGGCCATATTGATGGGTTTTCCTTTCGTTCTTGTTTGTATTTGCTTGTTTTTGCGCACTGCGGCGCCCAAACCTCTAACAGGCGATGGTTCGCCGGCAAGCGCGTTGTGGAACTGGGTGCCGGGCTCGGACTCTGCGGGGTCCTGGCGTCCAAGCTGTGCGTCGGCGGGACAGTGAGTTTATACCGTTTTATGGCTGCGCCACACGTCGGAGAGATCACTAATCCCCACTTGATGGTCTAGATATTGCAGGAATGATCTGTATGGTCCATAGCTCATGTTGCCGGGTGAGAGCCGTACGATCTGCATAATCTAGCATATGTTTTCCTGGGTTGATTATGTACTCTTTATGTGGAGATCCTGCACAACATCTCATAACGGCAGCTATCGGAGGTATGCTGTAGATAGTTTATTTGATCTATATGATCTGTGTATGATCTAGAGGATCTAGAAGATCTAGGTGATCTAGATGATCTAGATGATCTAGATGATCTATGTGATGTATGTCTGATCTATATGTTTTCCTAGACTAATTCTGTACTCTTTATGTGGAGATCCTCCTCAACATCTCATAACAGCAGCTATTGGAGTTCTGCTGTAGATGACCTATATGATCTAAATGATCTATATGATCTATATGATCTAGATCATGTAGATCATCTAGATAATATAGGTGATCTAGATGATTTACATGATCCATATGATCTGTATATTATCTGTATGTTTTCCTGGGTTGATTCTGTACTCTTTACGTGGAGATCTTGCACAACATCTCATGACGGCAGCTATCGGAGATCTGCTGATTTATTTGATCTATATGATCTACAAGGGGCTTCGCCGGCGGTCTGAACGGCCGCCGGTCGCAGACTGGCATGACGCCCAAACTACTAGTAGCAGCTACGGATGTCGTTAATGATGGAGGTGAGACTTGATTCCAAGAGCTGACAATAGGTGGCGAGTTCGTTTGGTATGAAGACCGCCAAAATTGTAGATCGCCATTTAAAATACTACACACACTCCGTAGTACGCGCGATCCAGGTATCACACATAGTTTGCAAAAATGACTGTCAGGAAATAAAGTACGCTCACAGCTGATGTTTTCCACGACCTCGGCTGTCTTTGATCTCTTGGCTAGAGACCGATTCAGCGGGTCCGTAAGGAAAACTTGGCAGTTGAAATATGCGAGAGAGCGGGAGAGTACTACTGCTGTTCTAGTGCGCAGCAGTGTGCTGGCGATGGTCGTGGCAGCTGGTGGGCGGTGGGCGACAACATCTAACAAAAAGTGGGACATAGCGGGCGCTATGTCCCGCACCGCGAAGCGCAACAGCACAGCTAATTTTTTTTCATCAACAGGTACACATATTGAAGTGTGAAAGGACACACGATACGTACGCGTAAATCACTCCCTTCAAGACAACCTGCACGCACCAAAAGCAAACAGCAACGAACAACAACAAAGCACAACCCCGCATACAATTATTTTTGTGGAATCGGTGGAATCGCCATTTTTCTCAATTGACCGCTGGATTGCCGATTGTCGATCGACTGATGCCCGGAACATAACAGTCGCTGTGAAAAGGGACGTTGAGCTTGCACCCATGCAGATGCCGAGCTAGCAGGATCTTAGGCGCGATGTACCACGCCTCAACATCCCCGTCGGCATTACCCGCTGTAGTGGCCCATGCCCCGAGCCCTCGTCCCAGTTGTCGCGAGTTGCAGGCTCTATGCCTTGTCCAAAAAAACAAAAAAAGAAACCTCCCATAGGTCTCCCATGTTTGCTGACACATAACACGTGCATGACATCACTACATAAGTCGTCGCCACGAAACGTGGACTGCGTGTTTGTGCTGGGCGGGTGAAGCATGTCGTAGATCTCGACCTTGCCGTCGCCCGCACAGGTCCCCACGAGGTCGGCGCCGGCAGGGCGGCCGACCCTCCCGGGGGAGCGGAGGTCGGAGAGCACGCCCCCGAAGAAATCGCGACAAAATACAGTTGCTGCGACGAGCGGTGTCGATCGAAACGCTGAGCGCAAGGCTAAGAAAAGAGATTTATAGGTATATCTGTATGATCTGTATATGATCTAGATGATTTAGATGATCTAGATAATCTGTATATGACCTATATGATCTGCATATGATCTATATGATCTATATATGATGTATATGTTCTAAATATGGTATATGTTATCTTCATATGATCTAGATGATCTAGATGATCTAGATCGTCATCTGTCCGACGTTTGACCGGTGCCCACCCACCTTTATGGGCACACACTCCACTTGGACTTACGGCAGATCTGCAACATTCTTGCTGCCGGACAAGGTTCAAGCCAACTGTGAGTTTAGCTAACCACTTTGCAGCCCTACCCACGCTTTTTAGAGACACTGCTGTCATACTCGGGGCCATGGTCGGGTTTATTGGAAGTTAAAAAACCTCCGCAACGTGTGTTTGCTTGTTCGCGGTTCGATACGATCGCTATCATAGGGCTGACAGAACGAAGGTGTCGCGTCGTTGCTGAAGAACAACGGGTCGTTGGGGGTGGCTCGTTAAAATCCTATGAAATTTGAAGAATACGCAAACAACGTGTACTGTAGTAACCCTTGTTAAAGCTGCACCCACAGCTTTGGTGGCTGACTACTTTTACCTGCAATTAGTGGGGGATACGTTTTGCAGTAGTAAATGTGACATGCCTCTACTATTTGGCCAGGTACCTGGTATGTAGGATGACATATGCGTAGGACGACATACATGTAGGATGACATACATGTAGAATGACATATATGGAGGATGCCACATATGTAGGATGACACACGGTATACTATTTAAGACGGTAAGGAATGTCAGCACCGGACACTGATGAGCACGACGGCGAACGCGCACATCGGTTGGCGTTGCAATGCGATCGATCGTTGGCGACTGTGGAGACTGTAACCCGAATTGGAAGAAGCTTGCGCCTGGAAAAGGATTAAACCTCTTTACAATTGCACCCGCGCGTCTTTGGGGGCAAAACACTTGCAATGAGTGTGGGATTTTTGGAGTAGTAGTGCAACGGTTAAACCAATGTCCTCCCGGGCTCTACGTCGAAAGGACGAAGGAGTTCCAGCTCGTTGCCGTTGCGGAGGTGGGGCTTCCGATGCCGCCCACCCTCCTTCGCTCAGTTAGAACTGCACTCCCGTTGCGGGGACTAAAAACGCTTGGAATCCGGCTAGAATAGTTTTAGGATGACCTGGGGATGGAACGTTGATGAGGAATAGGATGCGTTGTAGCTAAAAGTGAAATTAGGTGGGGAAGAGAAGTTGGGGAATGGTTTGGTGGGGGTTCATCGAAAAAGGTACTGCTGTTTTTACGGAAGAATGTGTGATTTCTATCAGAACAGCGTCTACGCTACTTTGTCGGAGGGCAAAAATAACGCTAATGAGATCAGGAGCTGGAAAGGAGTTAAGCTGGGGCGGGGTATGTGTCCTGACCCGTCGCCTCTGCGAAGGTGGCGCGTCTGATGTCGTCCTCTCGTACACCTCGCTTCGCCTTTGTTTCTGTTAGCGGTGTCGATGGACCAGACGCTACTTTGTTTTCGTGAGGGGATCTCGACCTAGACCCAAGAGCCTCATGTTCCGCGATATTCCACCGTACCCACTGCACATGCGGCACGACGGTACCGCCCTGGCGCACCCGGCATGTCCTTTGGGGGGGGGGGGGGGGGGGTTGCATGCGCCACAAGCGAAGTGCGAAACAGGCTATGTGCGCCCGAGATGAAGCATCGAACGATACGCGTGCTGCGATAAGGTTGGGCTCATCCCGCGGTAAGGGTGGCGATTGTTGGATTAACTAATAACGTGCCTGGCCGGTTGAGCTCCTCAATTGAGGAACTAGCGATGGTATACTGTAGTCAAGTAATTTCACGAGAAGAAGCGGGAGGACTACGGCCACTGGCGTGGGGTGGTAATGTTGATGAGGATTAAGGTAGACTACAGTAATAGCTAAAACATACGTAAGGAAAGGAAGCAGTAGGTCAAAGGAGTAAGATGTGGGGAAATGAAATGGGGAAATGTTTGGCAGGAGATACCCCTGCGTTATGGA
Source organism: Undaria pinnatifida (assembly GCA_012845835.1). Classification (NCBI taxonomy): domain Eukaryota; class Phaeophyceae; order Laminariales; family Alariaceae; genus Undaria; species Undaria pinnatifida. The sequence continues at coordinate 10,024,607 of JABAKD010000029.1, forward strand.
GGGATTGTTCGACTTCGTAGATACTACCGCTTTATGGGAGGATATTCGATTGACATCGGAACGGCATCTACGCTATATTGTCGGAGGGCGAAAAAAACAGTACCAGGTAGTCATGTGTTTTAGGGCCAGGGCGTAGAAGCTTTGGTCGGATTGCGCGGGCGAACGAACACCTTTTTTAAAGTCATGTTTCGGGTGAGGTATTGACTGAGATGGTCATGTTAGGAGCTCAGAAAATTCTTAGAACCTGCCGCACCCCTATACCTACCGTGGGATGGCTCCCCCATCGAAGTCGCGTGCCGCGTTATCCACAGTCTTTACCCTCCCGTCCTGATAACGAACTAACAACAGTGCTACCTGCAAAGAACAGCAGAGATAACTCCTAACAGCAACAGCGTAAGCTGCCAACGACACCAGCGCCTGGCTGCTATCTACAACCGCGTTAGCTGCTAGCCTGACAGCCACAGCGTGTAGCCCGCGTTGTTGTCGTGCAGCCGGCGAAGCACCTCTGCTCCAACGTGCGCGCTCACAGTTCTAGACAAAAATATTCTCTACGCGTGATCTGCCAGTTGTTGCGATCACCGCGTCTGTCACCTTTACGCAGGCCATGCTCTCTTACCGCGCGACCCGCATGATATTTTTTTGGTACGCTCTACAATCTCTTCGCAACTGCCAAATTGACTCCCACACTGTTTTCAAGTAATGTGTAAAAAAAATGGTTGCAGGTTGAATGGTGTTAATACATACCTTTATTGCTTAAGCAACGGAACTGCCACGGTGCGACCACCTTGCCGTGTATGCGGATGCGACGCAGGTGGTCATAACAGACGGCGGAGAGGAGTTCACAGACGACGCAATGGAGGCGTTGCGACGAAACCTACAAAAAAACTCCTGCAACTTGTCCCAGGAGGGGACCAAGGCCGAGTCAGGCCACGGCGGTGACCCCGGTTCGCCAAGGGATCTGCGACGATCTCCGGGTAACGGCAGACGTAGCGGTGTAAACGACGACGACGACGACAGCGACGACGACGGTGTCGACAAGGACAGCAATTATCGCGATGTCGATAACGATGGTGGTGATGGCGATGGCAACAATGATCGTGACGGCCACGACGATAGTAATGATGATGATGATGGCGTTCTTGGTGGTAGGGAGGGGCGGGGGGCTGGTGGGGCAGATGTGATTATAGAGAGGCTTACGTGGGGGGATCACACCGATTTCTTGGAGCGCAACGCAGACGGTGGCGGCGGCGGTGGCGCCAATGGCGGCGGGGGCTTCGACTTCATCGTGGCGGCCGATGTCATCTGTGAGTTGGGTGGGAGGTTTTAGGCCCTCCTTCGCTCGGGTTGCGGGGGGATTGGTTGCTCGTTGCGGTAGGCTGCGTTGGAATGGGCTGGGCGCTAGTAAAAGGCCGAGATAAAAATTAGCTACCGCGGGCACAGGGAGGAAAATAACGAGCTTCCGAAGCCACCGCCGTTGCCGTTTCCTGTTGCCGTGTTGTAAAATGTACATTTTCCCGTCAGTTGTAATGGCGGGTGGTTCGTTTTATCCGGCACATACATGACTAAATCGAACCGACCACAACTTCACGGTTCCTCCGTATTGCCTTTCACGGAATTTTAGCAGTGCCGCGTATTCCCTCTCAGCCCCCCCCCCTCCCCTCAAGTACGGCCACTCAATAAAACGAGTATCCCCCCGCTTCAACCCCTTGCTCGTGCCCCCCCTGGTACCCGGAGCAGACGAGGAAGCAGCGGTAAGCCCCTTGCTGCACACAGTGGTGGACATACTCAGGATTCGAGGAGCCGCGGACAGCGTTCATCCGGCCCCACCGCCGCCGCCGCCGTCACAGTCCGAGTCTTTTTGCCCTCCGCCGCCCTCTGCTTCTACATTTCTGCTGGCATTCGCGAGACGGAACATCTCGATTGACCGAGTTTTAGATGAGGCAGAGAGCCTCGGGCTAAGGTGGAGGGTACCGGACGATTTCACCCCAGCCAGTTCCTCGGAGAATATTTACCTCATGTGCCTTGCTTGAGCGGAACGCGGGGATTGAGGGCGGCAACAGAACGGTTTTTGTTGTTCTGGTTTCTGCTGACGGGCTGCCGCCGCAGAGGTTGTCGGCGGAGAGAGATAAGCGTTTGGGTGTGGGGTGGGGTGAGGTTGAACGTTGTCGCTATCGGAGCGTGGTTTTGTGTTTAGTTGTTGCCGGCTGGGATTGCGATATAGGAGCTGTATTGGTCGTTTTCGCCCGTTTTATTCTAAGGAGGCGGTTCGTGTGTGGCTCTTTCCGTGCACACGTAATCGTGGGGATGGCGCTGATTCCCCCCACTCCCCCTCCCACTAGCTATTAATAGCCCCTTTATTACTGACCCTACGGTTTTTGAGACAAGCCACTTGGAGTTTGTGTGGGATACCTGGTATGTTTCGAGCGGTGAGGTGACTAGATGGCGTTTTTTCGCCTCTATAATAGACCCCTTCGCAAGACTGTGGCGCCTGAAGCATCAGCCATCCGGGCATGAAGGCGAATCTTACGGGTTTCCCCCTGATTGGAGGTATGTATGCTCTTTCTCGAACCGTAATATGTAACCGACGTAGAGGCGTGGGAGCGTCGCCGACTACGACTCACCGCTATCACTACGTTTTCTCGCTTTGTTATTGGTTGGAGTCCGCCTTCCGAGCCAGGGTGTTGTGGCAATGCCGGCCCCAGATCCCGTCTGAGATCAGAAGTGTAGCTGTTGTGCTGAGTGGCTCGTTTCCTCTCGAAGGTCCCATAGGACGCTGTTCCCGATACGTAGCATACGTCGTGTATTGACACATGATCGTTTTTTTCTTTGCTTCTGAATGTGAGCTAAAGCTTCAGGGCCGAGCTTGCTTTGCTTCTGCGGCTGACGCCATGCTTTTGCCACGAATTCCTCGGTGGTATACTGTGGTTTCTAGAAGCCTCACGGTGCCTGAAACATGCCTTTGGCGCCAGACATGCGCGCAAATTCAGTTCCTTGGGTGTTCATCCGCCTGTCTGTATGCCCTCGGTGGGCATTGTCTGTCGCAAATCGTTGCCGCCTACAAGCATGACTCATTCGCAATGTTAAGTATTGTCCTGGTGTGCCACCTGAACGAGGTTCAAGGCGAAGAAGATCGTTCGTCCAAAGGCATAGCCATCTTCGGTGGGGAAAAAATGTTGTGATAATCACATTCACTTGTGTTGCCTATTCATCAACACGGGGGAAAATAGAACATAGCACCAAATAAGGTTAGCAAAGACGTCAAAACAGGGGATATTGTGTAGTTTTTTTTTTCATGTATACCGTGGGTTCTGATTGCTCAAAAGGTACCCCATGAAATAGTTACGACGAGTCTTCATACATAACTACAAAGTTCACGTCTTTTGTAGGTGGCTGGTGGCGAAGTCTGTCTTTTCATACAACCAGTTCGTGATACCTCCGTCAACTCAGCAGTGCCTTGAGAGATCTACCAGGTATAGTTTTATTCGAAAATGTTTACGTTTCAAAGACATTTTTTCTACCTGTGGCATACCTGGTGGATAAACTATACTGTTAGCAGTAAATCTATCGGACGTTCTTGCGTTCGAAGTCGTGGAGAGCACGGGGCTCTACTATTATTCTTCCATCGCATGGGTGGAGGCGAACGCATATCTGCTTGCAGCCCCCATATCCTTTTCATTTTTATTTCGATTTGCCATAGTCTAGTCTAGACTAGTCTAATACTTTTTTTTTAAATTAACCGCACTAGACTAAGTATTATACGCCAATTCCAAGAAGTTCGTCGCCCCAAAACGTACGTGCAGATTGTAGCTCTGAAGGCGTCAAGAGACGGATGCTTGCGTACATAAATCCTGCCCACGGTTAAACAGGGGGGAAGGGGGGAGGGCGGGGGGAGGTGGATTTATTTGCCCTTTTTCTTGCTCACTGCAGTCGACTACTTGATGTACAGTATTGACGGACGGACGGTCGCCTAGCATTGACCGGCCACGCATGGTGATATTTCTCTGTCGTAACACCCCCCCCCCCCTTTTTCCTTGTACCCTGTTCTCGCGTGTTTTGGCGACGAGTACGACTCCAGCAGCCTTGAGGGAAGCGATCGCGTCTTCGATATACCTGGTATGTTCCAAACCACCCAAACCAAAAAATGCTGGAACCAAAATTGGTCCCAAACCTGAGTCCATCTGATGGGGTCACCACATTTTCCCTCGAATATAACGCTGCACCGGAGACATTGGCTAATTGCACAGGACGACACGAGTTTTTGTCGACATGTACTTGTATCACAGTTGACAATCATACTATAGACTAACAAAAGCATGAACGAGTAGCGTACCGTAGAACGAGATAATTACATCAGGTCAGCAAGCAGTACTAGACCTATACCCGGTCGCAGCGCTCAGAACCTCCTAAAGGCCACACAAAACGATGTGCACATTCAAAGATACACGTGGAGTGCCCCGGCGGCCGTGGAGCACAACACAAAGACACCATCACACGCATGTAGAGAGGTGCAGGGAGATAAAAAAGACAAGAGGGTGGATTTGTTTCTTTGTTTGCCATGCAAAACACGAAGGCTTTGTTGGTTTTACTGTGCTGTCCACTGGCCTACATGGATGATCATGTGACCACGCAGTGTGTAAATAGGCCAGCGCATTGTATGAGCGGGTACGTGGTAGCTTGCGTAGCTGGCACCTTGTTGGTTATATAGCACTACCCACTGCATCACGTAGTTAAGTGACAACGTGGGCCGCAGTATAACCAACAATAGTCTAGACCTATAGACTAGTTTTTTAGTCCATGTTTGCGAGTCCGCCATTTGACTCACCGACTTCGTGATAGGGATTTCCGGGGCTCTCCCCTTGCCACGCACTACGGTAGTACTCAGGAGCAAACTATCATAACCGTTCACGTCTCCAGCGCCACGTGGGCCAGTGGGTAGAGTTATTATAACCAACATACCTGACCTGGTATAGACTATACGTTGGACCTTGGGCGTTGGATCGTTGGATCGTTGAATCCTTCACAACTGACGCGGCGAGATACGAAATAAACGCTAATCTGTGAAACCGTCAAAATTTTATTTCACAACAGACGCGGCGGGATAGCACTAGACTAGCTAGATAGCACACGACACCGAACGAATGCTACGCCTCGAAGGCTCGCAGATCACGCACTCATGTACAGCAGTACTCTTACACTTTATCGGTTGTCGAACGGGGTAGCCGCACGTGTGGCTACCCTGCTGGGCTACCCTGCTGAGCTACTGTGCTGAGGTACCCTGCTGAGCTACCCTGCTGCGGAAATCAACATCAACATGCCGTCCGATATCCAAAGGCAGCTGTGAGTGCGCTGTTTGTTTGATACTGCCGTAGCTAGTTGTACTTTAGATCTTATGAATACTGCTGCTGAATGCTGTAGGTGGAATGGTTGGACCCCCCTGCCATGTTGCTGTCCTGTGGCGTTCTCATTCTTGCGAGTACAAGAAGTGCACGAATGCGCGAGTGTCTCGATGTCCCGACATCAACAACAATGGGCTGCGCAAAATATTCCCACTCCGCACTGCTGTCAAAGCGCTCCCGCTGTGCGTACAGTAGTGATCGGCTGTACGGCAGTACAGCAGCAGACAACACCACGCTGGACAGGGGGCTGCAGACAACACCATGCTGGACCAGGGGAGGCTGAAAGGAAGGGTTGTGCGTACACCGTGCACTGCGTTCACGGTCGTCATTAGATGTCGAGATACTTCGTGAGCGAACGAGCTACGTTTATTCGAATGTTACGACTTGAGGATGACGTTTCTTCTGCGGATAAAATCTGACACTCCACGCACCGGTACTACTTACGTACCTGGTATGTGGAACCTGGTACGTGGTATGTGGCGGTGAGGGTGCAAGTCTGCGTCAGGGTGTCGTTTTGCTGCCATCTATCTCATACATTATGTAGGCCAGCGGCTCGAACCATACATCATTTTATCCAGCAGAATAACAATAATTCACCAATATAATAAGAAATCTTTTGTAGGTTCATACGCTCTTCTTGCTCGGTCCCATGGCGCGACCAATGCATTTGGGATAAAATTGTGCCTGGTATATGGCAAGTCACGGGCGTCGTACGTACCTGATATATATTTGAATCGATAATACCTCGTGGACGGACAGGTACGAGTAGCGCTTACCCCAGTGGAACGCGGAGTGTGCTTGTGTTGGTACGAGGTTTCGTTGTCAGTTTCTTGTGGCTACGGTCTGGTTGCCAGCTCACGCCGAACGGCATGGCGAGCAACGACGACACCACGCGGCATTATGTTTCTTTCCTGCTGAGCGTATTTTGGTATGCGATACATTGCTACGAACGGTGGCTATTTATGAGTCTGATCTGGCACCCTTGGCTGAGTCAGACAACGCGAACCAGGCCCGCGAATAGGATGGACGACACACATCCAACATATCAGACCCCTATATTTTATTAGTATGATGTAGATATCTCAGGGCATATAACCCTGATCGATGTGATCGATGCGATCGGCGTGATCTAGATCGTGCTGCGCGGTGGGAAGGGCGTGTACTGTAGGTACGGTAGTGGTGGTCTACGGGGGGTATATGCCCACTGCATGTACGAGTAAGCTCGCTTTTTCCTGAGTTGGGTCTCTACGATAGAGATCCTGCACAAACCACCGCACCGATAGATAGAGGATCTGGATAACTAGATCTGCGGCGAATAGGTGAGCAATTGGTCGAATAGACCCCGTTCACACGCAAATGCCGTGCGCACCCCCGTACGGTGGGCTTGTTGTCGATACAGTATAACTTTTAAGTAGACCACGTGCCCCCCCACCCCCCCTCTCCCCTCCCCCCTGCAATTCATTGGCACAAAAGCAAGGGTTTTCCACGAGCCAGGAGGTTTTCAAATTCTCGCGAGCTGAGTCCGGTCGGGTCAGGAGATACTCGAAACATCGTAGATCGGGTCGGATCGGGTAGGATCAAGAAGTTTTATTATCTCACGGGTCCCGTCGGGTTACCCTGACGCGACTCGACCCGCGAAAGATGACCCGACCCTGAGAAGAACCCGGCAAAAACCTAACACGAACCCGAGCGTGTACATGGCACTCCTAAAATGTGTTTAAATACATGGGTTTTTCGTAGACCTCCTGGACCCATGTCTATCACACAACGGGTACATACTCTTAACTTGTAGCTATGACAGCACTTGTGAGTATAACGCCTTTAGAACAGCAGCCAAGATTTTTGGGGACGAAGTACTAGGAGTTAGTATGGGATAATTTTTGCAGTAGTAAAGTGGTACATGTGCGTCACGGTCAAAACCAATGGTGTCTTTGCTTGCCTTGCCTCGATAGGGCGGCAGTACGCCTTCAATGTCGGCAGCCGCCAAAGGCAAGCGAGGCGGAGGGAGAGGTGCTGCGAGCGTTCAAGCGGGAAGTGATGGAACAGCGAGGGATCATCATGAAAGCGCTGTCCGAGGTACCCGCATTCGGTGAGAACACAACCAGTATCAATACTAACACCAAAACCAAAACCAACACCAACGTCAACACCAACACCAATACCAACACCAACTCTATTCCCTACCTCAACCCCAACCCTAACCCCATCACCAACACTAAAACCAACACCAACACCAACACCAACACCAACCCCAACCCCAACCCCAACGCCGAACCAAAACAACACCTACCCTAACCCCAACACCAACCCCAACACCAAACCAAAACAACGCCAAACCAAAACAACACCAACACCAGCACCGACACCCACACCAACACCAACACCAACACCAACACCAACACCAAAAGTCAAGATCCAATCCAACACCAAAAGCCAACACCAAAAGACAAGATCCACGTTAACACCAACATCAATATCAGCACCAACACCGACACCGACACCAAACAAAAACAGCCAACATCAACTCCAACTCCAACCCCAACAACACCAATACCAACACCAACACTAACACCAACACCAACACCAACACCAACACCAACACCAAACACCAACACCAACACCAACACCAACACCAACACCAACAACAACACCGACACCAACACCAACACCAACACCAACACCAACACCAACACCAACACCAACACCAACACCAACACCAACACCAACGCCAACACCAACGCTAGCACCAACACCAACGCTAGCACCAACACCAACGCCACACCAACACCAACACCAACACCAACACCAACACCAACACCAACACCGACACCAACACCAACACCAAAACCAACATCAACACCAACACCAACACCAACACCAACACCAACACCAACACCAACACCAACACCAACACCAACACCAACACCATCACTAACACCAGCACCAAAATCCAACACCAACACCAACACCAACACTAACACCAACACCAACACCAACACCAACACCAACACCAACACCAACACCAGCACCAACACCAACACCAACACCAACACCAACACCATCACTAACACCAACACCAAAATCCAACACCAACACCAACACCAACACTAACACCAACACCAACACCAACACCAACACCAACACCAACACCAACACCAACACCAACACCAACACCAACACCAACGCCACACCAAGTACCAACACCAACACCAACACCAACACTAACGCCAACACCAACACCAACGCCAACACCAACACCAACGCCACACCAATTACCAACACAAACGGCAACAACAACACCAACGACAACACCAACACCAACACCAACACCAACACCAACACCAACACCAACACCAACACCAACACCAACACCAACACCAACACCAACACCAACACCAACACCAACACCAACACCAACACCAACACCAACACCAACACCGAAACTGACACCGACACCAGCACCAACACAAACACCAGCACGTACACAAGCCCCAGAACTAAACCCAGTGCCAACACCAACACCAGCACGGACACAAGCCCCAGAACTAACCCCAACGCCAACACCAACATCAACACTAACACCAAAATCAACAACAACACTAAGTCCAAAAGCACCGCCTACGCCTACACCAACACAAGCACCAAAACGACGTGCCTTGTCACACAGGGATATTTTGGGTTACTGCGCATGCCGCATTTTGTTTGCGTTGAAACCAGCAGGCGAGGAAACAGTGAGAGTGCGCGCGTGCGTGCGTTCATTCGTTCGATCGAAAAGCTCGACAATACGTAAAGGTCGTCGAAATGCTCCCCAGCTTCTAACTATTCGTCTCCGGGGATCCCCTCTTGCCACCAGGCGAGTAACTACCACTAATATTGATAGTAGGAATACACCACAGTATCACAACCATTCACAGTATTTTCCAGATTGCAGACCCAAAAATGTTACGCTCGAAGCCGCCGAGATTCGAGCTCACGACACACCCTCTCTTGGGTATACACCACTATTCACGCCACAGTAGACCACTCAGTCAAAGTGATTCAGTGGTTCAATGGATAGTGTAAAAATAGCCAGCACTGTCTGGTATGACAGTCCCCGCCCCCCCAAAACTGACCGGCGTGCGGTGCGCATTGACCCAGCCTTGCCCCTATACAACTCGTTTCTCTTTCAGGACCTCTGGACAGGAAAATGCTGGCAAGCATGGCCGACGCCACCGTCCAGCGGGAGGTACCGGCCGGAGAAGTCATAGCCGCCCAGGACGCCGTCGCTACAGAGGTATGTTTATACTCCGGAGTATATAATACATAGTACAATAGGCATACGGCTTTCATCCCTGCGTTTTTCGAGTCCCAATGCGATTGCTCGAGGGTTCCCCCCCCCGCCCGCCCTCGGCCAATAGAGAGGCGCCGGGCACGCGGCGGGAGTTGCCCCTCAGGGAAACCCCCAGTCCCATCGCACAGGTTCAGCAAGTTCAGTGACTTATCATCATCATCATCATACTCATAATATAGAGTGCTGGCAAATTCAACTTTTGTTTGTTCTTAATCTCACTTTTGCTTTCCATCTTGAGGACAAACCTTTGTGACAGGCGTAGTCCCTTCTCTTCCCCTGGCAAGACACGCGCCTTAACGTTTTTTCGCGCAGAGGGTGCAATATTCCCGCTGCTGGTCGATTTTCGTAGTTTGGTTTTGCTTACTTCACGCTATATCTCGCACTTTTTTCTGCGAGTTAACTTTAACAAGAAAAAAACGACCCACTTGTGTGCGAGCATTCACTCGGGGGGGGGCGGGGGCGGCGGGGGCTCGAAATATCGAAATCGACCGAAGCAGACATCGTACATATGAGGTTCACCTACTAGACCACCGGGGACGCCGACATATATCATACCTATCGCTAGGACCGCGCGCAGCAGGACAGCTGTAACGGTCGCCAACTGGTCTGAGAGGGTGGATGATAGGCGGTTCAGGCAATTCTCGACGAGAGAGAGGTCGTCATGTGTTGTTGGCGGCGCCAACATCAAAAACTCGTACTCGCTCGTACCGAGTAGGCTTAGTAACGAACGCGGGCACGGTGCAGCATGAATAAGGCCTATGCATGTGCAGCAGTCTGAGCGAGGGCTGAAACCTAATTCGTGACGACAACTACGAGAAAACCTAGAGCACAGGCCGTAGCCTATGTCGTGTTTAGTGTTGCTAGCGCTCGCCGCTGAGCACTACTTTTTTGTTCCATTTTGTTTAGTGTAACCCCGTAAATAGCAGAAGACAACGTTGCAGGTTCGTTCTTGTTCGTGGGCTTGGGACACATGGAATGCGGCGAGACCAATCGATATGACTCGCGTTTTTTTTTGCCGTCTTGTCGACAATGTGCTCGTGCAGCAACAGTTTGAGCAGCACCACACTGCGCGCATGCCGTATATAACACGAATATATCATGTCCCCCGCAAAATGGCTTTTATAGGGTCCGTGTCGCAAATTGATCAAATCAGTGAAGACTGAACGTCTTCACATCACCATGTTGACCCTGGTGCTAGCTGGCGCTAAGAGGAGTCGCCGACCTACACCCTTCTGGAGGGCATACACCACGCGCGATCGGAGTATGATACACACAGCCTTGCACAGAAAGACGGCTTTCGACCAGACCCTTTATCTCACAGCTGTCGCGTATTATTCATTTTTAATACTCTTTTTTCTCATTGTGCTGCAGTTCGCAGAGCACACTGACGTATCCCCTCACGTATAGACCCACGTCGCCTCGTGTAGTCGATGTTATAATCACCTTCCTTTGCCGACGTTTTAGCTTTTCGATGCCTTGAAATAATTGAGGCGCTGCTGAACACGAACGCACACAAATGTCGGTGCGTTTTTTCTTTACACGATTCTTGACCGTCGCTCGTGCTCCGTTTTTTTTCCTCGGGGAAAATCGTTGGTCGGTCGTTGGTCGGTCGCACGTAGACGTGTGCGAGACACGGGCGGTTTCAAAACATGTTTTAGCGAGGTAACCGGCAATGCCACCCACCGACGCGCTCGGTCGCTCGATCCGCCCACTCACCCACTCACCCGCCGGCCCACTTGCTCGCTTCCCGTTCCTACTAGTTTTATATTGTAGTGTCAGGAGTTGTGCGGGTCAGCCGAAGGACGGTCCCAACTGTAGGCGAGCCGGGAGGGGATCGCGAGGTGAACCGCCTGCACGCCGGCAGCAATTTTGACGCCGGAGTCCTCCTTGCAGGTGAACGTGTTTGCGAGTGTAAAACATTCACGAGTGAAATGATCACTCATGAATGTTTTCATGAGTGCAAACATAACACTCATGAGTGAAAACATTCATGAGGAAAAACGTAACGTTCACGAGTGAGAAAGCAATTCATGAGCAAAAACTCACGAAGTGAAACTATTCAGGAGCGAGTGAAAAAAGTCACGAAGTGAACACATTCATGAGTGAAAACATTCACTCCCGAAAACATTGAAGAGTGAAAACATTAATGAGTTAAATGAAACACTCCGCATAACTGAAAACACTCATTAGAGTAAAAATTCACGAGTGTGACAACATTCACGGGTGAATATTTTCATGAGTTGAAACAGCCATCAATACATCAATGGGAACCATGCTACATGCGGCAAACATCGGGCAGACCTGATCCCTTTTCATAGTCTTTGTAACCCATGGCAGGCAGATCCCTGGTATATACGATCTGAATGGCCTATACATCGATCATCTTGCTTTGTGACAACCGCATGATCTGCATGATCTAGAACATGTTTTCTGGGTTGGACATGTGCTATACAGATCCTGCAAATCGTATCTTAACCGGCAAACACAGGGTCTATTTAAATGATATGGATGATCTCAATGATCTACTATATATTTCCTGGATTGTACTCCATGTACAAAGATCGTGCACAACATACCAGGACGACATATCGCGATCTGGGGTGGGCGAGAGCCGGGTGATCTGAACGATCTGCCACGTGTTTCCTGGGTTGTATACGTGCTACACAGACCTCGCACAATCTGCCCAGCATACTATGACTGCAGATTACAATCAATCTAGGTCGGGCGAGAGTCGTATGATCTGAATGATTTATTAATAACACATTTTTCCTACGTCAGATGTGTGCCACGCCGATTACGCCCAACGTACTACAGCGACAGATATAGGAACCAGATTATCTACTGTAGATCGTGATCCGTCCGATGCTTGCTGTTTGGTTTGGATTGATTCTACGATAGTCCCCCCCCAAAACCGGCGATTTGTTTAACGAACGTTTCATGGCTACTCATCACGAGAAAATATTTTATGAAAAAATATCTCCATGTATTTCCTGGTTGGCAAAGGACGATCGAACGATGACGTCTCGATGGCAAGGTGCACCGGATTGCAGGTGTTGCGGCCGGGAGAGTCTGGTTTCAAAACCGGCGATTTCGTTCAAAGAAAAATCGGGGGGGGCTATCGTAGAACGACTCTTTGTGACCAGTAAACGAGACTCCTCCAACATGCATGCCACCTCTGCTGCAGCGGAGGGAAGGGGTAGCAGGGCTTTCTTTGCGTCCAACATGTTCACGCGTGCTACCATAGAGCCGTAGCAACACTTTTTTTTCTTGACTGAAATATTTTTCGAATGACGGGGCTCCTTAACCCAAAATTGTCGGGAATTTAACTTTTTTTTTCGGAACTTGTTTTTTTTTCGATGTATACCTCGAACGCCGTGGGATGACTCCATAGAGGTAACGATTATTTTTTGGCTGACCACGTTTTCAGAATGACGTGGGCTCCGTACGCAACCCAAAAGATCGTTGATTTTATTTTGTTTTCAACACGCTTTGTTGTCTTGCATATCTAGGCCATGGGTTGGGTTTTTCCTCAGGAAGAACTTCGATTTTGTCTCCTAAGCCATCAACTTTCGGAGCCTCAGGAACGAAAGATATGCACCGCTACCGTCCTACCGTAGCGCCCCCAAATTTTTTTCCACGAAATCGCCGGTTTTTAAAGCCAGCCCCCGGGCGTATCTCCTGAAATACGGTGCCCCGTGACACCCCGACGTTATCGTTCGATGCTGTAGTCCTTTGCAAACAAGAAAATGTTTGAGGAGGCGTTTTTCACGGCATCACTTCTCGTGTCGAGCAGCCATGAAACGTTCGTTGAAGACAAGCGCTGGTGTGTGTGTGTGGGGGGGTAATCAGTCGCGCCAGTTCCGACAAAATCGAACGGGCTTCCTCAACCGAGGAAGACTGCCTCATAAACTTGGAGACCCCTTTGAATTCCGTAGTAGTGTACAGTTCATTACCTCAAGTTGCCTCTCAGACCCGTTCTACGATAGGAGGGCCACTTTTCGGGCCCTTTTTTATCGGCGGGTCGGGGTCGCTCGCACGAGTGCCTCCCCCCCCCTCCCTTTCATTTGCGGTCTTAAAAAATGTGCTCCTGTGGTCAAGGCGAAGGTACGGGGTTGCCCCCAATTTTCACCACCGGGTCTGAGATATCATATCATACTATCATATCATACTATCATATCATACTATCGTATCGTATCATACCCCAAATGTCACCACCGGGTCTGAGGTATCATATCGTATCATACTATTAATGTCATATCATACCCCAATTGTCACCACCGGGTCTGAGGTATCATATCATACTATTAATATCATATCATACCCCAATTTTCACCACCGGGTCTGAGGTATCGTATCGTATCATACTATCGTATCATACTATCGTATCATACTATCGTATCATACTCGCGTATCATACTATCGTATCATACTATCGTATCATACTATCGTCGTATCATACTCGCACAAGTGACTCCGTACCTCACGGACAGTAACACGCTCAAGGCGTTTCTTTTGGTTCAGCGTACTTAACTAACCATCCCTTTCCGTACTAATATCTATAATTTTACGCAGCACTCGAAAGCCTGTGACGGCTAGGAACAGGGGGTTTACTCGCGCGAGTGACACCGAGCCCCTGAAAAACAAAAGTGGCCAAGAGGGGGTAATCCACCCCTCTACCGTAGCACCGGTCCTGTTTAAATTTTGCGATGTGAATCTGCGATGGAATGGTATGATAAGAAAAACGCCTGGAGTAATCTTTGTTGGTTAGGCGCAGAGCCACTCGCGCGAGCGGTGACAACCCGCCAGCGAAAAAGGAGCACTCCGGCTACCTTAGCCTCAGTCCTCCTAGGAAAGAGAGCTACACTGCCGGCCCTCTCATCGTAAGAAAATAGCTGCACTATCGGCCCTCTCACTCGAAAGAGCTGCCTGCGCAGGGAAGCTCAGCCTAACATTTCGGGGAAAAACAAGAAAATTCGGCAGCTATTTATACCGGTATTCTGGTTTTACAGTAGGACGCACCCATTCCCGACATTAAAAAAAAAAAACTATTAATAACTCGTGTTAGAGATACGACAGAGGTAACAGTAACAGTGTTCTGCCGAGAAAAAAATAACAAACTTCTGATTTGACCGTAGCATTGTTCATTTGACCACTTCATTGGGCTGCAGGCGCTTTCCTTTTTATTGTTAATTCCCTTTCTTCCTGTTAATTTCCTTTTTCTTGTTATTTTCCTTTTTCTTGTTAATTTCCTTTTTACTTGTTAATTTCCTTTTCCTTGTTAATTTCCTTTTTCTTGCTAATTTACTTTTTCTTGTTAATCTCCTTTTTCTTGTTCATTTCAGTTTTCTTGTTCATTTTCTTTTTCTTGTTAACTTCCTTTTTCTTGTAAATTTCCTTTTTCCTTCTTGAAACCGCTCCTCCAATGACGAGCAGCACGCAAGAAAAAGGTGGGCGCCTCTATCGTAGCGCGCGGCTCTGCCTAGCCTAAGCCCAGCATCGGAGGGCCCGTACTACTGTGTCAACATATACTTGACCAAGGGTACGGTATACTATTGGTAGGGGGGATGTTACGACGGTGTTGTGATATGCCCCCGTTTTTACTACCAAATGTGAGCTATCATATCATATCATATCATATCATATCATATCATACCATATCATATCATATCATATCATATCATATCATACCATATCATATATACTACTGTGTTCACATATACTTGACCAAGGGTACGGTATGCTATTGGTTGGGGGGATGTTACGACGATGTTGTGATATGCCCCCGTTTTTACTACCGAATGTGAGCTATCATATCATATCATATCATATCATATCATATAATATCATATTATATCATATCATATAATATTATATAATATGATATGATATGATATGATATGATATGATATGGTATCATATCGGATATCATATCATATCTTATCATATCATATCATGTCATACTATCATACCATCATACTCGTGCGAGCGACTGTGTACCGCACGGACGAGAATGGTTCAGGAGAGATGCTTTTTTTGCGCAGAGTAGCTAGCTTACCATTCTATTGCGGATTCGCGTCGAAAATTTTCGAACAGCAAGAAAGATCACGGCCGCAAAAGGAACAGGGGGTGAGGTCACCAGCGTGAGAGTGATCCCGGGTCACTGCAAGAAAAAAAAAGGTCCCAAAAGTGACTCCCATACCGTAGCCTTAGTCCTTCGTGACACGCCTGTTACTAGCAGCTGCGATCGTTCATCGGATTGTTCGTTCATTTGATCTACGCAAATATCAGGCCGTGGGTGGGGCATGTAACTCTTTTTAAGAAGCAGCCGAGAAGAAAGAGACACCCCGTCCTCGAATTGTAGGCCTATGGACTTATAATCTAAGACCACATGCATGATAGTAACGACCCCCCTCCCCCGTCCCCACTCATCCACATGCAATAGCTCACATACAAGGTGCGGGATTCCGTCTCACAAGCGGCTCTTTGTAGGACGCAGCTTATCCTTCACGCGATCTGGTGGCCACCTCACGGCGCTTCGCGCTTGATGCACGCGACGTCTGCCTGGTCGGTTAAAACTCGACGTGCTTCGTCCCGGCCATGTAGGGATGCGAGGGTCCACGGTCTTCAGACTGCGGCTATGCTTGGAATGAGAACAAGCCCCCCGTCCCCCCCTGCAGAATGCGACATGACTGGGTTAGAATGTTCACCGGAATCATCCCACCACACGGGTAGGGGCGCAGGGGAGTTTTCTGAGCTCCTGTTAGTAACACGAGACGCTCGGTAACTCACCCGAATCATGACTTCGAGACTAGTTCGCTCACGCAACCCGACCAATACTTCTATGCGTTAGTTAAATATATATATATATATATATTCTCGGGAGGGTATCATGCTCGCCGATGTTTCCGCACTTGAGAGAAGCTCAACCGGTCAGGAACACTATCAGGAACGTTTCACCCAACAAGGGCAACTCCTACCGCGCTACAGAGGGATGGCTCACCGAAGCATGCGGACATGGCTGGGTCGTCACGTGACGCAGTTTAATTAACGTGATGCCGTGGTTGTTCCGAGCCAACGCGGGTAAGACTACCCAACGGCGGAAGAGGCAGACGCCGCTATGGCTTAAAGGAAAACATATTGGTTTCCCTTTGATGGGCAACAGGAAGCACCATTATTCCGCTGGTCTGGTACGAGTCAGCGCTGGCTGATGGTCCAGTGGTTACGACATATCTCTCTCATCCTTGTATGGCGGGTAGTAGCCCCCCCTCCCATGGAATGGTCTGTCTCTACGGGTAACCTAATGAAAGAGGTGTCGCGATACGGCAAACATCAAACGCTCACGACAGGAGAGCAGTGCTTCACCGCGCACGGAGCTTTTGTTGTCGTCTGATGTGGTGACTTGAGTCGAGCCTTTCCCGGCTCCACTTACAGTACACCGAACGTCGGTGGTCCTATGATACACCGCACACTATATCACTCACCAGAGCGATCCCAAGCATCAAGTGCCAGCATGACGGCTATCCAATTGGCATCCTATTGGCGACACTTGCCACGGTAGAGATGCATTCTTTATTTTCGGAGGCTGATAAACCTATTAAGGAGCGCTGTACCTCCCCCAAAAACCGATTTTTGAGCAAACCGAACAACGCAAAAACGATGAACAAACCCATCATGCCCTAAGGTATACAATATATATACATATGGCAGAAGAAAACGGCAATGCGACAACGGTCGGTTAAGGAGTCCCATCATTCCGCAAATATCTCGGCCAAAAAGTGCTACCTCTGTCGGGGCACGCGTCTAGCCTTCGAGGTCACGCTTGTTTTGGATATCACCGTTTTTGTTTCTGAGCGTTTTCACTTGGGAGAGCCTTGACCCTTTTAGCACCGCACTCCCGACATGGGGCCAAATAACTTGGAGTTAGACTAGGAAAAAATAGGAGCTGGAAATGGGTTATACTACTAAAAGCGCACCCCGATGACGAAACCCCATGGCCTTGGGCATGAAAAGAATGTCCAATATTTTCCAAAAACAAGAAAAAACAAATGGCATTCCGACCAATTTGAGTTATAAGGCGCCCCGCCTTCATGAAAAAGAATTCGCCAGAACAAAAAATTACTGATTCTGTGGTAGCGCGCGTCTCATCGGCTTGTTGAGTGAGCCTTAACCCCCGCGAGTAACATCTTCAAAGCGATGCTGGCATGCTCGCCAAACATCATAACCTCGCGGCAAGCATCAAGCGAATACCTCTGCACATTTATTTTTTATTTTTTCCCATCTCTTTGTTGGGCGAGCCTTCTCCCCCCCCATCCCTCGGAGCGACATTGTAAACCGGCATATCTATGTGATATGCATACACTAAACAAAACAAGCTCCACCACAGCAAGCAGCCCAACAACTAATATCACTGGCAACACGGCAACTGCTTTGTGTCCCAACCGCGACAAATCTCAACGCAATCGACCGCAACCCGAGAGAAACACCGACGAAAAAAAAAGAAGCGCTGCCGTTCACACCAAAACCCCAAACTCTTGTCGTCCACAGGCGAGCAATACTTCACCACCTACGAGGCATCCGGTCCCGTGAGCCTGGCGGTGCTCGCCGCCGACGATTTCCACGCCTGCACGGACCGAGCGATTGTTAACAAGACCACCAATACCACCGCCACCGCCAACGGGGCAGGGGGTGACGCCGACGCCGCAGGAGGCGAGGGGGACGCAAACGCTTCAGCGGTAGCGTGAGTGAGGCTGATCGGGTAACGGCGCCGTTCAATCGACGAAACTATACCCAATGTTAATTTGTGTTTCTTGTCTTACTCATTGTACACCTGCTGTAGCACATGTAACCCACCGTAGTTCGGGGTCACTGGGCAGCCTCCGGCAACGCCCAAGTCGAAGACTATCTCTCAGAGGAAAAATACCCCGCACAACCTGCCCTCTCCCGCCCATCCAAAGCGGCCGCGTGTTTCCCATAAATCCTGAGGTTACCTTGCCGGCTCCGAACCCCCAAATATACCAGATGGAGTACGAAAAATGATACCTGGCGCGCTTTATAGATGATTTTTTTCGCTCTTTTTTTCATTTTGTGTGTGTTTGTGTGTGTTTTTTGTGTGTGTGTTTCCTATTTTTCTTGAGTACATATCACGTCTGGGCGTAGACGGAACCCCTACCCCAATCTGACCACAGCCCTAACCCCGAACCCAGGCTGAAGCTAAGGCTCCGACCCTTCTCGCAGCCTTCGCCGCGCTGTTTAGATAATCTGCAAAAACGAAAAAAAAACACAAAACAAATGTGCGGACCACACGAAAAAAAAACATAATATGTTTGGTACTGTATCTAGTGAAACATGCTTGGAGGGGGGGGGATTGAGAACGCGAAGCAAAAAGTCTGCTGTAGACCCTCACCGCCGCCTTCTTCGTCCCCCGCCCTCTGCCGGATCGGATCGAACGCATGTTTTGTTGTGATCCAGGGAGGCTGCGAGTGCCGCCAACGGGGGGGAAGGGCCAACGCTGCCTTCCCAGGTGAAGGAAAGGGGCAAGGGGGTGCATGGAAGACAGGAGGCGGGAGACAAGGGGGGGTTTGTGCTGATATGCTGAGAAACTACATTTATCATATGGTTGACCAAGTCCGATTCTTGTCTCGCGGTCGATAGCACTAGCGAGATGTGCCAGGCCAGTTGCTTCAGCACCAATGAACGCATTCGGTCCGTTTTTCTTTCATATTTTTCAAGTGTGAATGAATCCCATAAAAGCTCGAGTTTTGTACAATCACAGTCTAGGGGGTGCTAGGATGGGGGGGTGGACACGTTTCATTCCAAGACGTTTCACCGTGTTTATGCCCCTCTGATGTCTGACCGCTGCGTGCTGCTGCTGTACGTTCTGCTGCCCTCACACGAACAGGCCGTACACCGAGTACCGATCTTTTCGCCCCTATCCCTCGAACAAAAACACCTGGTATCAAATGCGCTCGTCGAGACGCACTTTCGCCCGGGGCTCTACATCTGCGAGGAGGTGAGCGCAAACCTGTTCGGCTCAAGATAGTGCCGTTCCTCGGAACGGTCCGGAAAAATCTGACCGGTACATCCGCGACTACGGCGTACCTGGTAGCTAACAGAGGTCGTCTTTCACAACAGGCCATGATGTGCCGCCTCCCGAAAAGGAGAAGGCGGCAGTCGGGGTATGCGCGACGGCGAGAGTCGATCCGGAGGCATTGTGCCGGTGTAGTAGACCTTGCCCTACTCTTTGTACCACGGTAGCTTGGGTTGGGCTCACTGTGATTTGTTTTCGGAGTGTTCCTCGCTACAAAAGCTGCAATCGATTGGCGTGCCCTCGGTTCCCCAGCATTCCACCCATAGCACGTACCTGGTACTGCGGTCGCGACGACAACATAGCCCCGCAAGCATGTGGGTACACCGTCCGACAAACGACGTGATCCCCCCCCCCTCCTTCCCAGCGGACCCCCCCCCCCCCCCCCCCCCCGGCCAGCATGCCCCCCCCCCCCCCCCACTGTTCCTCCCTTCTACTCCGGACAATCCGCCTTCCACGTTTGTTTCCGACGGCGAAAACAAACAATGTCAACAATTCCCTGTTCCAGGGAAAACCGGGAAGCTCGTTCCACATAATCACCTCCGGGAGGTGTCGGGTGACCATACACGACCCCAACGCACCGGAGCAGCGGCGGGAGGTCACAAAACTCCACCAAGACGATTTCTTCGGTGAGCTTTGCTCATAACCCGTTTAGGAGCGGCCCCGAACCCCCTCCCTGTACTGATTCCGAGGGATATTTCGTCAAAACAGGGGGTTTCAGCTGTAAAGGCGTTCATTTTCATTATAACTGCAAACAGTAATCCATACTAATTCTGAGTAATTTTCCCCCTCGAAAACGGGTTTCCAGTTTTCGAAGGCGTTAAGGTAAAGGGTTGGTTGAAACTGCAAACAAGAATTCGCACTAGTTCCAAGTGATGTGTCCACCAAAAGCTGGTTTTCGAGATTGTAAAGGCGTTACATTACTTTGTAACATATTTCAAGCAGTTTGCCCCGAGCGTTGAGGTGCAGTTTTGAAAGGGGCTAGGAAAAATTGAGCTAAAGCGGTGCGATCGCGAGGTATACAACCTCGCAATTGTTGCAATTTCTAACGGCCGCTATTTCTGCTTTAATCCATTTAATAATAATAGCCAATAGAACTGTGTGATACCAGTATATGTTATATTATAGGTACATTCCAAAACTCGAATTTTTGTATTTGCTTCGTTGGGCAGCTATTAAGTTGCCAAATCGATACATAAATGCAGTTAATACCTACGTGCAGTCTAATAATGTCGTTTTTTTCGAATTCTTCGGCTTGATTGGTATTTTTGTTTGCTCGTTTTGGCGTTTTTGAGTTGTTCGTGCGCTCTTGTGGGGACATTTCTGCGTCGATTTTATGTTCTGTTAGCATCCTTGCGCCCGTGGGCTACAGGCGGTATGGTTTCTGCTACCCACAATTCAACCGGCTTGTCGTAAGTTCGTTGGCTGCCCCCCCCCCCCCCCATCTCGCCTACACACTGCTCACGGTGCAATGCTCGGCAACGGGCGACTCGATCACAACAGTCGGCTACATATCGTGACATGACTGACTACGTCGGCTATATACCGTATCATGATTACATCGTCTATATGTCGTACCATGTTTATATCGGCCATATATCATAACGTCACTATAACTATGCCGGCTACATATCGTGACGTAACTATACCGGTTACATATCGTAACGTGAACATATCGGCTATATACGATAACATGACTACATCGGCTATATATCGTATCATGATTACATCGTCTACATGTCGTACCATGTTTATATCGGCCATAAATCATAACGTCACTATAACTATGCCGGCTACATATCGTGACGTAACTATACCGGTTACATATCGTAACGTGAACATATCGGCTATATACGATAACATGACTACATCGGCTATATATCGTATCATGATTATATCGTCTGTATATCGCACCATGTTCATATCGGCCACATATCATAACGTCACTATAACTATACCGGCTACATATCGTAACACAACTATACCGGTTACATATCGCAACGTAAACATATCGGCTATATATGATAGCATGCCTACATCGGCTACGTATCACATCACTACAACGGCTAGACAAAATTAAAATACTATTCGGTTACATACCAAAACAAGACCATATCGGCCACATATCATGACATGACCATATCGGCTACATATCACTGCATAACCATGTTCAGTTACATACCTGGTATCATAACATGAATATATCGGCTTCATATCACACGGTACAGGTGAGGTGGCGCTGATGGAATCTGGCCTGCGAACCGCCACGGTGGTTGCGGAAACAGACGTCATCTGCCTTAGCTTGACCAGAAGGTATTTGTCATGAACCTGACCTGAAGGCCTGCCTTAGCTTGACCAGAAGAAGGTACTTGTCATGAACCTGACCTGAAGGCCTGCCTTAGCTCGACCAGAAGAAGGTATTTGTCACGATCTTGACCTGAAGGCCTGCCTTAGCTCGACCAGAAGAAGGTATTTGTCACGATCTTGACCTGAAGGCCTGCCTTAGCTTGACCAGAAGAAGGTACTTGTCATAAACCTGACCTGAAGGCCGGCCTTAGCTTGACCAGAAGAAGGTACTTGTCATGAGCTTGACCTGAAGGCCGGCCTTAGCTTGATCAGAAGAAGGTATTTGTCACGATCCTGACCTGAAGGCCTGCCTTAGCTTGACCAGAAGAAGGTACTTGTCATGAACCTGACCTGAAGGCCTGCTTTAGCTCGACCAGAAGAAGGTACTTGTCATGAGCTTGACCTGAAGGCCGGCCTTAGCTTGACCAGAAGAAGGCACTTGTCATGAGCTTGACCTGAAGGCCGGCCTTAGCTTGACCAGAAGGTACTTGTCATGAGCGAAACCGACCTACACCAGGCTCGAGGATAACCTGATACGCGACCGAGGCGACCGGTTGGGGGCATATCTAACTCCTCAAGCGAGGGTACCCCAGAAAAAGAAAAATGGGCGCACCTCTGCGATATGGTAGCATGTGTCAGTTGTTGTTGTACGTAGGTGCTGCGTCCGGCGTAAAGGCGGGCTGGGCTGTATTTCTTGCTGCCGTGTAAGGCAAAAAAAAATTGCTTTGCTCTTTCTTTTGGTACCGACGCCGCCCTTCCCCCCCCCCCCCCCCCCCCCCCCCCCCCGCGCGCGCGCATTCGATCCTTCCCAGCTGGACGTTGTTCTCCTTTGCAAAAAAAACTTCGTGGTGTATACAGGGAAAGGAAACCGTGTGCTCAGCACAAAAGAGATTTCTCGCGGTTAGAGCCAAGAGATGGTCGCACCAGCTCATCATCCCTCTCGCACAAAAACGCCTTACAAAAAAACTGCTATTCTGTCGAACCGATGTCTGGCGTATCGTTTTTCTTAGCACCATATACGAGGGTACATGGTTAGATTTGATATCTTACCTCGCTTGTGTTTGCGACACGTGTCCGTGTGACAACTCCAGATCATCAAACCGAAAACAAGGCATGCGTAATTGAAACTTGGTAGGGATGCTTTGACGATTATACTCGACAACCCTTCTGTAATAATTTTGAGAATCTGGGCATTTTTTTGTTTTTTTGGCTTGAGTTGTTTTTCACGAAACTCGTCAACACCGTTTGCCGTTAATCTATAACTACTGCAGTGTGGATCACACAACCCGGGCCTGCCTTACACAAACACTGTACAAGCCTGACCCGAAATATGGCTTCGTTGTCAGGCTATGAACCCGTTAAGAGGTGAAGCACTTACGCTGCTGTATCTTCACGTCTACTTTATTTGCGATTCGCATGGTTTCCCCCGCCTCGAAAGGCACTTTGACCTGTACCTCAAGCCCATCAAGGCGGCAATCTTGGAGAGCGCCGCCGCCAAAGAGCTGCAGCTCCTCGACATGGGGGGGGACGGGGAGGACTTCGACGACGAGCTAGACGACGACTTCGACCCCAAGCACGACGGTGGCACGGACGGGAGCGGAGGGGCGAAGACGTCTGTTGGAGGAGGCGGAGGAGGCAGCGGCGGCGGTGGCACGGACGATAGAAGGGGCGGGCATACGTCAGGAGAGCATAGAGGAGGGGGGGGGAGCAACTTTCGGAATGCGGGCAGGAGCGGGAGAAGACGGAAGCGGATTAAATCGTTCCGGGTGAGGCAGAGAGACACACACGACAACGCCCCCCCCCCCCTCTCTCCCCTCCCCCCTCCTCCCCTCCCCCCTCCCTCCCACTGCGCTCCCGCCCGCCCCCTCCCTACCCCGATCTCCCTCTCTTCCTCTCTCCGTCTTTCCCCCATTCCTCTTTCCTCGCTGCCGACTCCCCCCCTCCCTTCTCTCTTGGGAGTGAATGTAGCCACTTGGGGTGGAAGCTCTGTTCTTTTGTTGTTGTTGTTTTTTTTTTCCGGGGACCAAAGTGCTGTTTCGAGGGACTTTTGTTTCGAGGGACCGACTTGAGCCTATCGCGCCCCTTTTTTCATCCGTCCTGCAGGGTGTATCGGCGTTCGCGCTACGCGTCGAGAAGCGCAACCGCATAAAGTTCTCGGAATGCTTTGGCAACGTCATCCATAAGCCAGACGGCGCCCACCGGGTGAGGAGAGGAGGCATATCCATGTAGGAGGAAGGGGAGGGGGGGAGGGGCGGGGGGCGGGGAAGAGGGGAAGAGGGGTGGGAGAGGGAGAGATGGGGGGGGGGGTGGGAGAGGGGGGGGTTCACTCAAGTCGATAGCTCATTACGTTACGAACTGAGGAATGTGGCGACGCGGTCTGTCGTTGTCCCGTGCGTAATGGTACCGATAGAAAGAAAAAATAGACGGAGCGAGAGATGGTTCACTCGGGAGATAGTTCGCTTAGCTAGAGCAAGCGAGTAGCCGGTCGCCCCGCTGATCTCCTGGTTACCCTCGAATGCTACTGTTAATATAGTGCGTTCCTGGAGTTCAAACCCCGCGTGAGTTGGACTTTTATTATGTTTATTTCCAAAAATACTAAATCAAAGGACACAGCTGCTGGGAGCGCCTAGCAGCGTGGGTGGGCGCGATTCGACGCGAGTCGACGAGAGAAGACAGGGTCGAAGTCTTCTCGTGACAAAAATGAAGGCGCATGCCGTAGTAGGTAGGAGGGAGAAGAGCCTGCTTGGTTAGTGACCCCGGATATAAGTCACGATTAGGAGGGAGAAAGAAGAGAGAGAAAGTGGGAAGGCAACAGAAGCGATGATAAAGAAAACCAAGAGAAAAAAAACGAGGGACAATGGTCTACGGTCGTATCATGTGGCGTAGCACCGATAGAATGGAAAGGAAAGGGGGCGGTTTCCTTTACGTTCTACCGGCGCCATGCCTTGTGAGACGACCGCAGTACTCATTCGTTTGCTTGCCTTAGTCATTTGACCACTGACCACGCACCCCTTTTAGAGGCGGAGGAGCACCGTTCCTACTCCAAATTGAGACACGTTTCAACGATTGGGAGCTCACTTCGCTGTTTCTATATAATACATCGAAACTTCTTCTTGCTTGCTTTGTCCCATTCGTGTTTCGCCGCTTGTGGCCAGCATCTATTCCCTAGGAAAACGATGGTTTTCTCGCTAATATTTAGGGGAGGGAGGGAACATTCGGGGGTGGGGAGGGGGGGGGGTTGTTGTGGTAGAAGAAAGCGACGAAAAATACGGCTGCTGTAGTTCCACACCGAAGGTTACCGACAGCAAGAGAAAGGGAAGAGGGAGAGGGGGGGAGGGGGGGCATAACTAGGGGGGACAGTTTGTTGCGCTAGACGTAAGCGGCGAGCGGATCTGCATTCGTTCCATGCGGACTACTGCAGCGCCGGTAGCGGGCTTGTGTTTCACGTGTTGCTGCTAACTACTAGTTGCTGTAGACCGAGAGGGGCCGTCACCTGATGCGGCTCGGTGGGTGTTGACACAAACCGGGCTGTAAGTTTTGACGCGCCGCTGACAAAACAGTGTAGATTCCTGTTTCCCCCAAGCATTTGTCTTGTCCGCTAAAAAAAGTATACCAATCTGTACGAAAATATAAGCAACATTACATTCAGAAATTTATGCCCAAAGGTTGACTATAATTACGTATGTAGCGGAATGTCGCTACTTATAGTACGGTAGAGGGGCCCCCTTTTTTTCTGAACAGGAGCTATATACCTCGCCAAAAAAACTGCTTTAGAGAAAGAAAAAAAACTCCTTCCCAACAAAAAAATCCACTAAAAATATATGTATATATTCCGATGATTTGGGGTTAGAGACCGCCTCCGCGCCGTTCAGAAAAGTTTAGGGCCCAAAGTGCTGCCTCTATCAATTCGTAGCACTCGCGAGTCTTTGTGATACGGTCCGGTTTACTTGTCGATATGCGATACGCGCCACTTGAGATGAACTCCCTCCTTTCTGGGGTTCTGACGCGACACATGCTTTCACCTCTCCTGTTGGTCGCCGGCGCCTTTATAGGACACGAATCTTCTTCACCTATCGCGACTCACTTGATATGCCCAATCGCAATTGCCGATGCGGCGTTCGTTCGGGTAACGCTTCAATCATGCCAGCCTTTAGCAAGGCCTTTCTCGTTCCGTTCGTCGCTCCGAGGGCTCCACGGTACCAATTTCGTCGTCTCCCCCGCTTGTCTTAGCAGCAGTTACTACCGCATTTCGTCATCTCCATCTGGATGCCCCCAGCAAAATACCCCCCCCAAAAAAAACGTGTCATAGATATATAGTGCCTGTTCCTCCCCCCTCCCCCTTCCCCACACGTGCTCATGTGTCTCAGGCGAGCCGTAGGCGTAGCACGGTGATCGGCGGGTACCTGGGTTCTAGCGGCGGCAGAGGCAGCATCGTCATGCCGCCTGATACTACCGTGGTACCGACCGACGGGAAGGAGTTGAGCAAAACGACCAAAGCGGTCCGATCTATTGCGAGGATGGTGAGAGGACAGGAAGGTTGCTACGCCAGGGATATCAACATCATTTTGTTTTCGGCGCAAGCATTTCCGACCGACGCGGTACGATGCTAACACGAACTACAGCAGGATACATGAAT
The DNA here is from genome assembly GCA_012845835.1 of Undaria pinnatifida. NCBI lineage: Eukaryota > Phaeophyceae > Laminariales > Alariaceae > Undaria > Undaria pinnatifida. The sequence goes on from JABAKD010000029.1 coordinate 10,051,399, forward strand.
GTTACACGTAGAATAGGGGTTTCCACATGTAGCTAATGAGGCGTTTTGCTATAACACTCTTGGTAGTCAACCGAGGAAACTGCTATACGTTACCCAATAGCGGTGGAATGCCAACTGCGTGTTTTGAGGATTGTCTTTCGTGGCACACCTAGGTAGTGGAGAACATTTGTTGGACGAAGAGTACACGGTAGCGGCGGAAAACACTTCCGGGTATGACCGCGTTTTCTTTTTCGTTTGGACCGCGCACAGCGCGGGGAGGGTCTAATGCTCGTGCACGCGTGCTGCGACAGCCCCTGGACGGCCGTTGCTCTCGCTCGAAAATATTTGTCTGTCGTAGGGGTTCACTCTAAAAACAAGTGTGTTGGGCTGCTCCTCGCTCGGGAATTTTCTTTACCTCGCCCCAAAAAGCTGGCTCCACGAGGTAGTGTTCTGGCTGGGGCTACCAGTGTCTAGCCCTGCACTAGACCTTTGCTACGTGCCCACCATCATGCGCCATAGGGAACCCACTCGCAGCATCGGGCATCACAACCCCCCCTGCCGACCAGCAGGGTGTACCCATTTCGTGCATATCCCTAGGCGTACGGCCATGGAGCTTCGGCTAAGGTAGAAGGGGGCGGGGGCGGCGGGTTTCTGATTTGTTGCTGGCCTCTCGTTCGGAACGCATCTCTGTCGAGACGGAGCACCTTGAGGCTATTCTGTAAGATAGGGAGGTCACCTTTAGGCCCCCTATTTCTTGGCAGATCGCAGGCTTTTCTTTTTTTTTCGGTGTCGCGACATGGATGGGCCGAAAAGTGTGTGTTATCTTTAACTATCTTCAAGTTATCTTTAAACATAGTCAATTATCTTCAACTCTCTTCAAGTGTCTTTTTCTTTCTGCAACTGTCTTTAACTGTTTTCAACTGTCTTTTAACTATATTTAACTGTCGTAAACTGTCTTGTAACTAGCTTGAACTATCTTTAACTCCTTTAGAGCCCCCGAACCCCTCCCAATACTAAATCCAAGTAATTTTGTCCCCAAAAACGGGTTTCAGTTGTAAAGGGGTTAACCACCTTTATCTTTCTTTACCCTTTTTTAAAAGCATTTTTTAACTGTCTTCACTTCTCTATAACTCTCTTCGACTCTCTTTACCTAAATTTTACTTTTTGAACTATGTTTAACTTTCTCGAACTATCTTTAACCAAATCAAACTATGATATCTATCTTTAGCTTTCTTTAACTGCTTTTAAACTTTTTTTTCAACTATATGCCACTGTCTCTACAATCTTAATCTTCTTCAACTGTGTTAACTATCTTTTACCATCTTAAGCTATTTTCAACTTTTTTAACTATCTTTATTCAACTATCTTTAATCGTATCTAACTAAATTTTACTCTTTGCCTGTTTATAATTATCTTTATCTTCCACCGGTGATCATCACGTTCAACCATATTTAACTATCATTATCTGGCTTTCACTATCTTTAAACATATTTAAGTATCTTTAACCAATTTATCTAGATCTAACTATCTCTAGCTAAACTTAGCTGTCTCGAACTCTCTGTGACTCTCTTTAACTATCTTTATTTCACTATCTTTAATAACCTTAAATTCTCAGTAACTATCTTTCACCCCCTTTGACTATATTTCAAGTATCTGTCAATTTGACTGTTTTGAGCTGTCGTTAACCGCCTTCAAATATCCTCAACTGTCTTTTAACTTTGTTTAACTGTCCTTAACTATCTTTAGCTCTCCGCAACTGTACTTAACTACCTTTACTGCACTTGACTACATTTAGCATTCTCTTCACTTTTAGCAATCGTTGAAATAGAGGTTTCGGGCTCGATTACACAGCCACTCGTGAGAACGGTGTGCACTCGGCACTGTAGTGAAGGTCTAACCTGATCTTTCAACTCAACTATATCTAGCACACTCAGTGTCCGTGCCGACGCCTCCTCCCAGAGAGACAGCGCCGTGGCCACAAACTGCAAAGACAGAGGTACGCATAGAGGGCAGATATACACATAGAGAACATAGATACACATAGAGGACAGCGATACACATAGAGGGCAGAGATACACATAGAGAACAGAGATACACATAGAGGACAGCGATACACATAGAGACAGAGATACACATAGAGAACAGAGATACACATAGAGGACAGCGATACACATAGAGGGCAGAGATACACATAGAGAACAGAGATGCACATAGAGGACAGCGATACTCAAAGAGGGCAGAGATACACAAAGAGAACAGAGATACACATAAAGGACAGCGATACACATAGAGGGCAGAGATACACATAGAGAACAGAGATACACATAGAGGACAGCGATACTCAAAGAGGGCAGAGATACACACAGCAAAAATACAGTCACGGTGGTTTCGCCGTGCAATGCTCAAACGCAATGCATACGAAGGCGGAACAAAAGCAAGTTAGCACGCCAAAACTAATTGAAACAGGAAGAAATAATAGAAGAATAAGAAAGAAGAAAAATCGAAGGAAGAAACGGAAAGAAAAAAGCTAACAGGAGTACCGAGCGGAGCCTTCGTCGAAGCACCAATTTCATTCGACATTCGCCGATATGCAGCGCTACCGAAAACCAACCAGGTTAGGGCGGCGACCGACGGGCGGTAACTGTACAGCAAAACTTCCTTACCGGACACTGGCAAAATCCGCAACGACTACGTTCTAGTGTGGAAACGAGTTAGACGTTCGCCCGTGATCGATGCGAGGTGTGTGGTGACAAACCGTAATTACCGTACAACGCGCAGGATTGCGTCAAAAAAAGCTTTTTCGCTAGAAAAAATTCAGCGTTTTGAGTGTCTACGAGGTACATAAGCAATCTTTGACGCATGCTACTATGGGCAGCATCAGCATTATTTTTTGGCTAAAAAACGTGTTCTGAATGACGCGGCTCCTTAACCCAAAATAGCCGGGGAAAAAAAAAATAATAGGCCATTTTTTCTTTTTTTTATGGTTCTCGTTGCAGGCCATAGGATGTCGTCCGGTGTCATATCAGTTTTGTTTTTCTCCGAATCAGGTTTCGGGAGAGATCTTAAGCTCCCGAACCCAGGAACCGAAGAAAGAAAAAAAAGTGCTCTGCACTTTCTCTATCCTAGCACGTGTGGCGTATCGTCTCGTGTGATGAATAGGTTGCCTCAAGCAAGGAAGGAACCTCAAAAAGAAAAGAAAAAAGAAAGGGTGCACCTCTATGATACCTTACTTAGCATGCGTCGGTTGGCGACTCTATTGCTGTGACTGTAAAAAAACGATTTGTTTTTGTTCGCACCCGTCGCCCTGTACGGTTCTCTGAGCTCGCTTTCCCGATAGAGAGAGAGAGAGAGAAAGACAGAGAGAGAGAGAAAGACAGAGAGAGAGAGAGAGAAAGAGAGATAGAGAGAGAGAGAGAGAAAGAGAGAGAGAGAGAGAGAGCTCAAAGCGCGCGAGCGATGCGTCTTTTATTTTCGGCAAGATCTCGTCGAGGGGTGTTCAAGCCCCGCCATTTTCGCTTCGTTGCGCGTACGTCCTATAGTTGACACAGGTAGTGGTGCCCCCTTTTTTTTTTTTTTTTTTTTTTCTGATGACATTCTCTCAACGTGAGGAACTCCATTGGGAAACAAAGCGCAACATAACTGATTTCGAGTAAATTGGGAAAAAAAAAAGCGCAACCCTCCTGCGCGACGGAAAAACAAAAAAAAAACAAGCCTCGGCTTGTACGTATACCAAAGTGAGATAAGAAAATGTTGCAGATTAAGAAGAAGGACACGTCCGTTAAGTACTTGGGGTTAACCCCTTTAGAGCCCCCGAACCCCTCCCTATACTAAATCCAAGTAATTTTGTCCCCGGAAACGGGTTTCCAGTTGTAAAGGGGTTAAGGTCTCTCCCGTCGCTCAGAACCCCCCCCCCCCCGCCCCCCCGAAAATAAAAAACAGCGAGAAAAAAGCAAGGAACCAAAAAAGGTGCTACGTCTATCGTAGCCACGCCTCGTTTTTCTTTCAGGAAAAAAAATCACGCTCGAAACTTACATACTGCGGTAGGCGTGTTTCACGGGTAGGCATATTATATTTTGACACACAGGTCGGGCAGCTCACCGATCGATCCATCTCCACTTGGTGATCTATATATTTCCAGGGAAAATCTGTACATGGTCTAGCTCATGTTGCCGGTTGGGAACAGTACGATCTGCACAATCTAGCATTTTGTTTTTCGTGGCTTGACTTTGTACTCTCTATATATCGACTCCGCACAATATGTCACCACGGTATATTTACCACGCGTGCTACGATAGAGGCGCGCCTCGTTTTTTCTTAATACTACCCTTCAATTTGCGAGCTCATGACCTCTGCCAAGAAACCGAAAATTGGAGAAAAACAAAAACAAACTGCTGCCGGATAAAACACCCCATGGCCTCAGATACACGACGAAAATCGTGAAAAAAGTACCAGATATGCCTTATTTCCGAGGACAGTATTTTTTAAGTTGAGAACCCCCCGTAATTCGGAAAACATTTCCGCCAAAAAAAGGTATACCTCTCCATCGTAGCACGCGTCAATGGCGTCGTCGGCACCCCGCGGTGGTCGGGGCTCGCACGTTTTTGGTCAAGCGGTTGCGCTCCTGAAGCCGAAGGGACCACCCGTCAGCCCGATAATTTTACGAGTGCATTTGCTTTAGGACAGGCGCACAGAAGGATAGATCCGATCCGATCAAACGAATACGCCTTCGAAGTCACGTTTTCGAAGGTGAGATATCGTCATGTCAGGGGCTCAGAAAATTCTTGGAACAATCTGCTCCACCGCTACCGTTGGGGTGGGTGGGCTTAGAGTAGCGTGGTCTGTTAGAAGCACCCCCAATACAGCACTGTCGGCGACTGAATGTATGCCCCGTGCACGGCACACGATTTTGTTTTGGCCTTTTTTTTTTCCTGCTTTGCGTGGACAGATGGTCCTTGCCTTGGAGAACGATGCTTACGCCATGCTGCTGGACGAGATGATTGAGAGGTCAGATGAATCCACCGAATGGACGGGGGGGGGGGGGGGGGGGGGGAGGGGGTACTCGTTGATTGCTTGCATTAGGTATTTGACCGTTGACTACGCGTACCTTTCGAGACGGAAAAAGGGGGGCGGGGAGGGAGGGTGCTTATTTGTTGCTTGCCTCGTAGCCATTGGACCATTGACCATGCACCCGATCGAGACAGAGGGAAGAGGAGGGAGAGAAGGAGGGAGGGTGGATGCATGTGGCCGTCGGAAACAGGGAAACGAGGGGGGGGGGGGGGGGGGGGATCCAAGGGTAAGATGAAGAAGGTGGGTGCGACCGCGACCATGGCAAGAAAGTCGGAGCGGAAAACCTGGAACTGAGAGAGTGGGGGCGACAGTGGGGACGGGAGGGGAGGGAAGGGAAGGGGAGGGGTGTGGGTGTATTCATTTGATGCATATCCGTAGCCGCATGATCAGAGACCCTCGCATGCCTGCAGTGCGGCACGTACCACGTCATGTTTTCACCGACCAGCCAGGCATCGCGTTCATGCACCAAGCACGAAGCGCCGCGCCTGAGGTGTTCGGGGGGAGGGGCAGTCTAGACCACGCGGGCATTTGATTGGCACGTAGCACTTGATACGATAAGCGTGCACCCCTGGTGGTACGATCACAACACACGCATGGGCCTCAGATACACAAGCGCATTGCGTTTGGTCGATTTCACCAAGTTTGTAGGAAATTTGGCGGGTAGTACGTTTTCGGCCAAACCCATATTTCTGATTGACGGTGCCCCTCGTTTCAGACTTTACTTTTGACACTGAATTATTGTGCTTTGCGGCAGCGTTCGACTAAAACGTTAGGCCATGGGGTTGTGTATCCGATCGCAATTTGGCATTTTTCTCAAAGTGAGGTGTTGGGTGAGGTATCTACAGCTCTTCAACTCAACAGCCTCGAGGGGGAAAAACAAGGTGCTAGGCGCTACTTTTATCGTAGCATACGCCATGTGTTCCCCTCACGACAAACGTCAGCGTCCCAAGCCGGCACGGCTGAAGTATGACAGGGGGTGACCCGAGCGCATCTAGAGCGGCGCTAACGGCGGATGGCCGCAAAATAAATATGTTTCCCTGTTTCTTGCTGCTCCGACCTCACCTGTAAACCGCCATGGACGACGTAAAACTCCTTTTTATGTAACGTGTGCAGTCACACCCGGCTGTCTGTCTCAGGCTGACACTTGCTACGGTGGAGGTATGACAATTTTTCAGGAAAGTCTTTTTGACCGTCGCGAGGGGTCGTCGACTGACGACGACGACGCAGCACTACCCAATATGGTTCGAATGTTTTACGATTTTCGCTCCACTGTATGTACACCTAGGCCGTTCGATCATACATCGGGGTGTAGTTTCATATTTACCGAATCTAGCGGGTGGGTGAGGCGGAGAGCTCCTCTCCTGTGAGGCGTCGCAGGAAATGTAGGGCCTACCTTTCTCGCAGTATGCGCGTCCCGGCTTACCTACTCCCATCGACGCCGCTTTCGTTGCCGCACCGTCTTCCCGGCGAACGGCCGAGCAGGCCAGCGTTTCTTCCGGAATGCAACAAAATCGTCACTAAGGTGCGGAATGCTACACACCTGTCCAATCTTAGGCTTTAATAGATTGTCTGCCTTGGGGCACATCCGCTGTCGCATATTCCAGGCTTTTAACGGATTCTCTGACGCATCTGTTTGACATTACTACTTATCAGTATACCTTGCCGTACACGCATCTGCCAGATACACCGCTTCAACATAGTGTACCCTACCGTACACGCATCTGCCAGATACACCGCTTCAACGTATTCTCTACGCCCATATTGTCGGATGTTGGACGCTTTGACATATTGTTTACGATGTGTTGAAGTTCACTGGCTCGCATCGATAGACGATGCGCGCTTCGATGCAGAGGAGGTACATTACCTTTTTAAGGCCAACGATAGAGGTACTGTACCTCTTTTTGGCGAAACCACCTACTTCTGAATAGCCGGGCTCCCGCACTCAGGAGCTGCTTTTGAAATATCACGGGAATGCGATTAGCTAGCGTTATCCGTTGAATAGACACACTCCACGGTAGAGGTGAAAAAAACTATTTTTCCTTCTAAGGCTAGCTTGAGGAGGTCTGATCCCCGCCCCTTCCCAAAAAAACTGTTTGTTCTTAGTAAACTGAAAATTGCAGACCGACGAACAAACCAATGGCTCAGAGGTATGCAAACAAAAAATTATAGCAAAACAAAGAATGACATTCATTCCGGGTTTTTTGGGTTATAAGGTGAAACATTCCCCTATCACCCAGAAAACGTTTTTTCCCAAAAGGCGACTACTGCACTACCTCTATTACCTCTAGCGTGGCACACGTCTGACATCTAGGCCATGGGATTCGGATTGTTCCTCGGATCTGTACTTTCCTGCGCTCTCACGATCAGGTTGTGGGTGAGATGTAGCTCCTCTCGTGAGGAGATGAGGAGACGATTTAGGCGCTACGCCTGTCCCGATCCACACGTGGCACGATATAGCTCTTCTAGGTAGCACTTTTTTCGGCTCTAAAGCTAGCTGCTATTTTCTGTACATAAAGAGAATCCTTAACCCCACATTGTCGGAATAATGTCATTCTTTTTTTTTTTTTTCTGCAATATATATATGTATATATATATTTGTTGTATATCTATGTTATTACATGATAGGCCATGGTTTTGTTCACTGGTTCGCTCTTTAAGTTTAAGTAGCTCCAAAAATCGGGGATTGAGCGAGCAATTTAATAGGACACTCATGCTGCGGTAATAGCGCATCGTCTCTTTTTCGAGGCTCGTAACCGCTTAAGGAGCTCCATGCCTCACCCCAACACCGATTTTGAGTTAAACCGAAAGTGCTTCCCGATGAAAAAAACCGGTTGGGGCCTAGGTATATAAACCCGTCATATCGCAAAAACAAAAATGACATTTTCCTTTTTCTGACGATTTTTGGGTAAGGCGCCCCGGCGTCTAAAAAAAATAAAATGGATAAAAAGTGCTACCTCGCTATCGTAGCGCGCGTCTAGACTGGGCCATGAATCCTTTAAAAAGGACAATTAGGTATACGTTATATTCTTCGTGTCACGAACAAAACACGTTACGTGCGTTTACCTGCGACTCCCTTTTCGCCTTGCGACGCCCCCGGGATTTCGCGTTACACAAGTCCCGAAGGGGAACCTTGTGGCATGTAGAACTCCTCCAGTGAGGGGTAGTAAAATATAGAAACGAAAATGATGCATCTCTATCTCTACCGTGGCACGTGTTTCGTAGCAGGTTTCAGAAGTTGGAGTTGAACTCATCCGTTTCCCGGAGTGTCAGGCGCAACCGCGACATACGGCCGTCTCCGTCGCGTACCTTCCAAAATGCTTCGACACAGCATCGATCTGGCGCCGAGCGCAGATAGATAGGCAAAAAAACAAAACTGAATGCGAGTGTGGGCTTGCTCTTATAGCGACGCCCTTGACACCGCTGGGTGGAAACGTTTTTGAACAAAGGTGCTGTCGGAAGATCTTCGACGGTGGGATCTGGCTTACATACTCATTCGAGATGCGGCCCGCCGGGCTCTTGGGAAGGGAGCAGGGAGGCTCAACGACGGAGAGGTGAGTTGTGGCGGTTCGTGTCAAGTTGACTGGAGGAGTAAAGCTTGAGTGTTGTAGTTTGGGCGATTCTGCTGTTCTTAGCGGTGTGTGCGGCGCGGTCGAGGAGTTCTTGCTCTGGCGGGAGATCGTCGGTCTGCCACCGCTATGTAGGCACGCTCCTCCAACGCGGACGTGTAAAAGGTCGGTAATGGACGGCTGCTACGCTATATGTATATTCTCTTCTTCTCTCTTCTTCTCACACTTTTACTTTCCAGCTTATGGACAAGCCGTGGTCACAGGTGTCGTCCCTTCTCCTCCCCGGTCCTTGCCTTCAATTTTTATCGCGCATAGGGTTCGGCAATCCCACTGCTCGTCGATTTTCATCGAGTGTTGCTAACTCACGCTCTCGCGCTTTCCGCAAGTCAATTTGTGCACAAGAAAAAGTCCCAGCGAATTTATACGCGCATGCACTCGGCGGGGCTCGAACTCACGAAACTGACCTATACCAGGCTCGAGGATAACCTAATACGCCACCGGGGCGATATACAGTCTAGTTATATGAATTTCGAGACTTCCATTAACCCAATATTGCCGGAAAATTGTTTGTTTTGGCGTTATTCTTTTCGGCTTATACCTAAGACATGGCAGTTTTTGAACACCTCATCAAGTCAGGGGCCGCAGAAGAAAAAGGATGCACCTCGACCGTATTATTAGTAGTATAGTTAGTATGTGCCTAGGTTTTGGGCCAGTAGTGGAGCTTGCTGCCCTTCTCCCGCTGTTGGTTTCATTGCTGCCCCGAGACAACGGTACAGGCACAGCGCGTCTAAGCTATCATACAAAATCTCCCACGGGAACACCTCAGCGCGAGCTAAGCTAGAGACACGCTCATTCTATCTTTGCCCTTGTTAGGACTATTTGGGACTGGTTGCGGCTGCTTCAGCTAACATCGTGGCGCTGAGATGAGCAGTGCATTTTGACGCGTGCTACGGCAGAGGCAGCACATTTTTGGCCGAAAAAAAAAAAACTGAAAAATGGAGCCCCTTATTAACCTAAAATCGTGAGAATTTCGTAGTTTTGCTTTTCGACAGCATCTTTCGTTCACCGGGGGGAGAACTTTTTTCTTTTCCCTCCAAAATCGTATGTCTTGCTTCAGAAGGCAGAAAACAACAAGACTTGGAAGTGAGGAGAGCCTCACCGAAAAAAACGGCGCATCTTAACCGCAGCGTCCGCTATTCACTGCCGTCAACACGGCGCATTGTCGCTTCGAACGTTGACATTCTGAGCATCAGAGCCCGTACAACAATAGTAGTGCTGTATACGCGACGGGTTTTTTCGTCTACTCAGATTTCGGTTTTGTCTACGCGGTTGCGTTTCACCACACCATCATGACTGGGGGGGCACTTTTTTCTTCTTTTTTTTTTTTTTTTTTTTTTCTGTAGTGCACGGAGGGTATGAAGGAATACTGGACGCTCTATTTCATGATCGACCTAAGACCTGTACTTGCACAATATGCACTCTACATCGGCTTTGACTTTGGTTGGGATGCATACGTCGACGGAAAAGTTCGCCTCGCCGGAAGAACACTATCATTCATCCACCAAAACCACAATCAGAGCCGACTTTGTGTAGTACCACCCCCTATTATTATCGTCTCCCCTCTACCATGAAAAATAAGTATTCACACAAATTCAGGACATTCACTGTTTTATGACGTCGAAGCAGGCGGCATTGTTCGTCGCGCGCCCGACTGGCTCGTTCTAGGTCACCAGTACATCGCCTCGTTTAATGTGTCGATTGTGCGTCTCACCGGTCGCACTGGTGCTTGTAAGGCCTTCCAAGGTGTATTTCTATCGCGCGACATGCCATGTGTGTAGGGCGTTCGTGTTTATGCTTGAAGGGATTTTTTCCCAAAAATATTTGCACCACTAACTGTGTCGGTTTGTATACGCCGACATACGTCGTCATCTCTGTCCCCCCGTATATTCGGTCTTCTACATTTTTTGTTTTTCTGGCGGAAGTAGAGGGTGTTTAAATATGCGTGCTGTATAAAGTGTTTTATGTAACCGCGTGGCGTGCCCCAATGAAGTAGGTGAGGAGAGCACAATACATAATACGCAGAGCCGCACGTGATCATCGCGGACTCTCGAACACGCATCCATACAGAACAAGCTCAATACCTGTCGCCAAAGGCTTCACACACATAAACCACACAGGGTGCGGTGAGCCGTACCTGTCGTCACGCTCCACCCTCTCATATGTGCGGGCAGTATCTTGTCATCATACTCCGGGTCGTATCTTCATTATCATCACGACTGCCTCTCGGGGAGGAAGCCTCACACACTGCCGAGGAAAATACCAAATATTGTCTCGACACCTAATACGAAACCTCAAAATAATATACGAAACCGCCAGATATCCGCAGACCCGTATCGAACAACCGTATACCACAAAACAGCCCCCCTATTCGGTGCGCGATACGATAGGTCGCGAACAACTTATCACCAATTGCCAGTTAAAACGGCAAATCCCAAATTCCAAAATAAATCATTGCCAAGGTAAGACGGCAATCCCAACTTCCATCCTTCATCTATTGCCAAGGTAAAACGGCATTCCGAATGCCAATATTGTTGCTAGGATTTCTTACCCTTAGGTCGTTTCCAAACTCAAGCTCGTGCAGTGAAAAGTCGTGACAACGGATGTCCTCTTTCACTGTCGTGCTGCTCAACACAGTTGAATGCATGTTCATGCAGGTGTACGCTATCAAGTAAAATAATTGCCCAATTTAAACGGTAATCTCAACACCAAAATGTCTCAATCGCAGGTTCAGCATAAATCTCCCATATAAAATAAAACAGTATCTATCTATCTATCTATCTACGGGAAGGAAAAAAACCAACACGCAAGAACCTGTGGGAAAAATCTTTGAAAAAAAATCACTAACATCGTCTTCACAAATATTCTAATCCCATCGTCCAATAACATAGGCCCCCCTCTGTAGGAAAGAAGAGCAAACAGCAGCACGTCTCCGACATAAAACAACTCCTAGATCGAAACACTCAAATCGAACTCTAGCCGCCTCCCTGCTATTAATAGATACTCTCCATGACCGAATGCAAATTTAAATGCGAACGGCAAAACGCCTCCGTATGCAATGATTTGGTGAGATAATCAGCATGTTACTATGCTGACGCACGTGGGAAATCTCACACTCCCCATTGGCCACACTCCATTTTCATAGACGAGAGCGTAACGCATGTCTGCATCCATGAGAAAAACGATGCACACGGTACCAACACACATCATCACAACTCCACCAGAGGCATAGACCTCCGACAATTAGCCTTGTTGTGTGCATTGTTGTTCGCATCCAAGTCTAACTCAAAATTGAACGCCACTAATCAATCGTCTCTTTCTGAAATAAATGTAATATCGTTACTATATCAATGAACATGCAGACGAAATCACAAAGTATCGATTGCTCAAATCATGCCTCCGAACGTATACAAGCACTAACAGTATTCGCCAATCAATGATAGACACCGCCGTACCACACATTTGATACCTACCGTGTCATAATGATCTGGCATGCCGTGTCGGGAAACATGGCAGTTCGCGGTAAGGTCAGTCACCCTAGAACTCGCGTTGAATCACAGACCAGCTAGCAAGCGGGACACTCCGGACGCTCCTGCCATTAGAGCGGGTTATATCTTCCCTTGCGGCCTATCACAATATGTACTATCGGTTGCCATGTACGTCACGAGTTCATTGGTTGCTGCGCATGTCGAGCATTGATCCCCCCCCCCCCTCCTGCTCGGCAAACAGCATCCAACTAGCTCGCGCGTATCCTTAACGCATACCTAATTCATAACGCAAAACTCCATAATCTACGATGGCAAGTCTCTATGCCCGCGCGAGTACAACCGCCCCCCCTCCGTACTCGGCACATACATTTCGTTGGTCGCAGCGGAAACCGAGTATGCAGTCACCCTCCCCCCTTCTGCTCGGCGAAATCGATGCATCTAACTAGATTAAGCCACCCATCGCAGCACCTCGAAAACCAAAAATCAAAATTCACACCCCAGTAAAAAAGCTGCATCCAGAAACTGTGCCCATGTCTGCTGTCACGACAACAAACTCGGATTCTATCATCCAGTTGCAAACAGTGAAAAACGAGTGAACCCAAATAATCGGTCAACTCTGAAAATCAAAGCATGACATGTGCCTGGTACTTGGCACAAATTTGAATGATAATTTACATTAGGCACCCGGTATAAGATTACAGCATGCTGCAGTACAACTATTTCCTTGTCCTGCTGCATGCGATATTATTTTAGAGATGTCGTGGGTAATGGAAATGCAGGAAATGACGTAAAGACTCAAAAATATAATATGGCTTCACGATGCATATCAGGTAACAGGTGCGTGATACGCTCTGTTCTTCCTCTACTGTTGTCGCGTAGATTTTGCACCAATCCAATAGTCACTTTTGCTTGTGGCAGAGAGTTATCAGATCTCTACTACAAGAACAGTGTTACCGGTGGCCGGGGTTCGCGCGGAGACATATCTCAAATAAAGCTTGCCTCAATTTGGTCATCATGCAATGCGCGTACTGTTTCGGTTTGACATGATGCAATCAGTATACCGGAGACGATATTACTTTTGCAATATCATGCCTGATACTATAGCAGTAGTAGATGGTTAGCACGTACCAGGGATCAGGGATCAGGGATCAGGTACCATCAGCGATCACGATGTGCCAGCATCACACTGCTGAATGTTTGATAAGTGCTTTAGCAGGTGACTCGTTGTGTGTTATACGTACAAACCAGCTGATACTGCTGCATATCTGGTACCAGGTATCATATAGTATATCAGGTACGTCACGGCCAACCAGCAACGTAAATCAGTAGTCGTATGTGTACGACTAAGGAGCCAGCACCCCTATGTCCATTTTCATCTCGTCATGAAAAGTGCACAGAATCAGCTGACGATACAAGTATGCACGGCAACTTTTTCACTTCCATGTCAAATCGTCAAATGGATAGATAGTAGATACGAAGGTAGACAAAACCCCCAAATCATCCAGGTACATATAATGCTGCGAGAGGATCATGATATCACAACTAACTCCCCCGCTCATGATTCTGCTGCAGGCAATTTGACCAAACAACGTCAAATATGAGCATGTACCAGGTAATCAAGAAAGCACAAAAAGACAAAACAAAAGTCAATCCACCCAGCGCAGCATACTGTTCAGCTATCAAGCGATGATACACTCGAAACATGTCTGGGGAGTGCCCGTGGGATCTTGCCACGGTCAAAGGGGAACCACGATGTTCCATCTCATCTCTCATCCAGGCTTTTGCTGCTGCTGGTACTGCTGCTGCTTCCATCCCCTTGCTCCTCGTGTTCCACCACGTATTCATTTTCCTTCACACTCATCTCCAAGACCGCCGTACTCCGCCGACCTTCTCGGTGAATCAGCATAATCGTAGCCCCTTCCGATTTCCCCGGGTCGAATGCGTGAGTTGATACCCCCTCCTGGCCCAATTTCGCCTGCCATCCTCCGTTGCCCACACCGCCCGTGCACCAAGACTGCGTGCCACCGCCGTCCAAACTCTCGCTGCTGCTGCTGCTGCTGCTCAACTGCTGCAGCGGTCGCAGCTGCTGCTCCTTCCCAACCTCCAAGAAACCCCCACTAAACTCCTCCGTCACTGAATGCTCGCGCCTGTGTTCAACACCGGAAACAATGCCAGCAACTACCACATCTCGTTCATCCAGCAATAGTGGAAAGGCTCAGCACTGATCACCGGCCGTGATGGTTCCTGCTGCTGTTCTGCGTGAACAACACCAGTAACAGCAAGATCGACTCTGGCGGCTCACCATCACCGAGCGTCTCCACCCGAAGCGCATGCTGCTGCATCGTCACACCTGGTGGAGTCGCTGCTTCTATGAACCCTCCTAGTGTTCTCGCTGCTGCCAAGTACGCGTCTCCAAAAACCACCGTCAAAACCTCCGCTGTCATATACTCCGCGTCTCGCTCAGCCGATGACCCGGCCATTACCTCCAGCGATTGCTCCGCTGCCACCCACGATGCCAAATCCGAGTTTAGCTCCATCGTCTTAGTCCCTACCACCGCCGCCGTCCTCAATGCTCTCTCCGCTGTTAACGCCGCGTCTCGTTCAGCCAACGCCATCGACACCCGCTCAATCTGCTGCCGAAGCAGTTCTTTCTCATCCATAAGAACACCCCTCCAGCAAGCTCCGGGCCCAGAAACCAACGATGATCGTGTTTGAATACGCGTGCTGTATAACGTGTTCTATGTAACTACGTGGCGTGCCCCAATGAAGTAGGTGAGGAGAGCACAGTACATATATAACACACAGAGCCGCACCTGGTCATCGCGGACTCTCGAACACACAACCACACAGAAGAAGCTCAGTACCTTTCGTTAAAGGCTCCACACACATAAACCACACAGGGTGCGGTGAGCCGTACCTGACGTCACGCTCCGCCCTCTCATATATACGGAAAGTATCTTGTCATCAAAGCCCGGGTGGTATCTTCATTATAATCACGAGTACTTCTAGGGGAGGAAGCCTCACACACTGCGGAGGAAAGTATCAAATAATGCCTCGACACATATTACGAAATCCCGTAATATACGAAACTGCCAGATATCCGCAGACCCGTATCGAACAGCCGCATACCACAAACAGAGGGAAACTTCCTCGGAAACTTCCATGGAAATTTTCACACTTCCATAGAAGCTTCCACCACTTCCATGAAACCTCCACCACTTCCGTATGGAAGCTTGAATAATCTCCATGAGAGTTTCCCTCAACTTCCACGAAGAAAAGAACAAGGTTCGTACAAAACCCCCCATTTGTATCTGTCAAGGGAAATTCCCGTCAGCCCTGCCACCGGGCGCCACTCTGCCTTGCCCTATGTGCGTTGATTCTTCGAAGCCTTGGCGCAAAGTACGGAGTGCATATTATGCTTGTCGCAGTCGTGTTTGTTCTCCATTTCGTACGTGTGTGCAACAAAGCGTGTTATAAGCGCACAACTACTTCTACGGCAACCGGCATACCAGGTATACTTTGATGCTTTTAGCGTGTCGTATGTGCTGTATTGTGTGGCTTTTTGTTGCCATACGATACCGGGCTGCCGGCAGATCATAAAAAATGACGCTGATAATAATAAAATCACCCCAGGCCAACGCTGTATTTAGACGAAATCATATCAAACGTGCGCATTTTCGTTAAGTGTGAACCGTGAAACGTTTGCACGTTTTTGTGTGTGTTGTACTCGAACACTCCACCAGCTTGCGGTCCTGTCTGGAATGCTTCGCCTTCACCCTCTTCTCCGGCAACGACACTGCGCCGATTGGCCGGAGTATCACTGGGCGGAGTTGTGCAAGCGTATGCGTCTGGAGGACGTCAAAAGTTTAGACAAGGTGGGCAGAAAACCGATTCAGACCGAGCAATGGTATGCTAGATAGATTGTGCTGCTCGGGCAGACGCCGCGGCAATAAACCCTTAAAAAGTCAGGATCTGCTTTACGGCATTTCTTCTACTCGCGGGAAGCCCTCATTGCGTGGGCCCAGGTATATATCGCAATGGAAAAAAGGAGCGACGAGTATAGTGCGGTCTTATCAGCATTCTGGGACAAGCGTGCAATGAACAGCAGTGCTCAAGTATCGTCGTTGCACCCCGGAACACGTTCCCTACCGCCTTCTCAGCCGTTCTGATTCGTGTGCCTTAATACACTGTATCATACCAGGTAATCGTCTGCATCATACCACGTAATCGTCACGTATGCACTTGCTTTTCGTACTTTCTTCCCCCCCTGAAACGCCAACACCACTCGGCAAATAAACTGGAAACCCAAGATCGAAGCTCGACGCGCACTACGATATAGGTAGCACTTTTTGTCTGAAATGGTTTCTGAATGACGGAGCTCCTTAACCCAAAATCGTCCCAAATAAGCCATTTTTTTTTTTTTCATGATTCTCGTCGTGTACCTAGGCCATTGGGGATTGTTCATCCGATGTATAGCAGTTATTTATGTTCTCCAAAAATCGGTTTTTGGGAGAGGTCTTAAGTTCCCAAATCGAGGGGTAGTATTAAGAAAAAAAAGCGGTGCACCTCTATCGTAGAACGCGTCGCCTCATCAACACCGCTGTCGTCTGCCCCGGCGAGCGATTTTTCTACCGCACATTATATATATACGCTGATTGATGTAAAACTATCTCTCTTCCGCACGTTATGGATACATGTGACATCCTGCTGTAAAACACTGCCCACAGGTGTTCGTGCACGGCGCGCACGGAACGAAGTGCTACATCGTCCTCAGAGGCTTGGCGAGAATACTGCAGCCCGAGGAGGACGCCCAGACCGGGGTCATTCACTATCGTCCCTATGCGGACATGGGGCCGGGAGATGTGAGAAATCCGACCTTGATTGACGCCAAACTGCCAGGTTTTCGTGTGGGACGATCGATGTCAGGAGATACGGCACTTTGACCCCTTGACCGACGGCAAGTTTCTAATAACTTACCTTGACTGACGCCAAATTACTAGATTTTAGCGTGGGGCGATCGATGTCAGGAGAGACGGCCCTTTGACCCCGTGACCGACGGCAAGTTTCCAATAACTTACCTTGACTGACGTCAAACGACTAGGGTTTAGTGTGGAACGATCGATTTGACACCCTTGATTGACGACTGACCGCTGGACGTTTCCCCTTGACTGGCTTGACCGTCTCCTGGCATCTTTGTGCTGCAGTAGTAGACGTGCACCTTGTTGTGTTTTTTTTCCTGTTGAGGCTCTTCGGTTGTGAAGCTATGAGCCATCCCGCCGTAGGGTTGCACCAGATTCTAGGAGTGTTCTGAGCTCTAACATGACGATCTCAGTCAATGTCTCACCCGAAGCATGACTTCGAAGGCGTTCGTTCGCCCGCGCACCCCGACCAAGCTTCTATACCCTGTAGTCCCAAAACAAACTGTACCCGTGAAATTACTTGACTACAGTATGCAACCGGTAGCTGCTCACTTGATGAGCTCAATCGGGCAGGTGTATTATTAGTCAATCCAACAACTGCAAGCCCTACCGTGGGAGGAGTCTTCCCTTTACCGTGTACCGCACCCCAAAGCTGTTTTTCTTTTTTCTCTCGGATAAACTGAATATCAAAACCAGATGAACAAAACCAATGGCCAGTTGCAATAATAGGGTATGATGCACAAACATACGTGCAGCAAAAAAATCAAAATTCGCCAATCATAGGAGACTACCGACTGAAAAATTTCCTACCATTTTGGGTTAAGGCAGCCCCGTTTTTTTCAGCAGAAAAAAAATTGCGAGGTAGCGTGCTGCCGGCATGATATACCTCTTTCGTAGCGTGCTTCCTAGCTCTCACTATAGGCGTACCAAGCCGATCTGAACCGCTACTACTACTTACTGCTGTTACATCCGTTTTTCTCTTGCCGTCGTGGACGATCTCAAGTCGGACACCCCACTGTACCACCTACCTAGCGCGCGTAGCCCCCAGTACTTCACTAAAAAACGGAATTTAAGTAGCCACCATCCACGCAGCGATGCTCACAGCGTCCCGAAGCAGGGTAGCCGGTTGCACCAATGGCCCTGAGCCGCTTAGGTACAATACAGTAAGTAGTTCTATACTCCGAAAGCGCCTTGGTCTAGCTTTTTTTTTTTCTTGTCTTTCGTTGCTGTTGGAGACGTGTTGTGCGGCGAGTGTATTGTTGCTGTGATTTTGGTAACCTTTGCCGGATGCGTTGATGGTACATATCGCATGGGAGTAGCCAGCCGAGCACTATAATATCAATCGTTAAAACCAAAAAAACCTGGAGGGGACCCGGCATTTTCCCCTCCCCTCCTCAAAAGCTTACAAAAGTTGATCGGAACAAACAAGAGAAGATCGATGGAAATCAATCACTCACTGGACACCAGAAGGTGCACCGCTCGCAACACATGCATGCACCCATGCTTCGAGCAAACCAGAGCCGCGATATAATAGGATACGCCCCCCGATTTTCGTCACTGCTACCGCGTGTAGGCCACTCGCTGTTTATTGCTCATCTGTACTTCGCTCAAATACAGACACACATGCATGCTATTATGGTACGACGTAGAGAGAGGTGCGCATCGTCGTTTTTTTTTTTCTGAGGGTTATTTATCACTCGAGGAGCTCTTCTACATCTCTCTCCCAAAAAAACGATTTTTGGGAGAACAAATCAAAGTCCTTCGTACACCCGATGAAAAATCCCATGGCCTACGAGGTGCATACTCGCGCACGCTTGAATGGAAGCGCCGTTTCAAGCTGGGGTTGTGCCGCGCAGTAGCAGTAGCAAGTACGTTTCAGATTAAAGTCGACCAAAAAACTTTTCTTTGATCCTTAAAACGCTGCCTGACACCGCTTGTTGTTGCTTCTGTGATATTGTTTTCGTCTTGATTGCTTCGCCCTTCTCTTTCGCGTTGGGGCAGAGAAAATTTTGTTCAAGCAAGCTACTGTGTTCCGCCCGTTTTTGTTTCGTTACCGCACGCGACAGCACCTCCTACCAGACTTTGGCAGTTAGGGATTTCAGGCTCGATTTGTTTTAGACGAGAAAAAGAACATGGCCTCTTTTATACTGAAAACAGTGTAGGACACACCCTGCCTTTACAGAAGAAATCCAGCCTGGCCAGAAACAAAGAGAGAATCTTAACCGTTTTCGCATGTAATTGTAGTCTATGGCGGTTTCGTTCTTATATTTGCTCCGTGCGACGCCCCCTTGTGTGCTTTACACTGCCTTTTGCGGGCAACCTAGATGGTGGGCGATAGCGTCTTGGAGGGCGTGCCTCTCCGATCAACCACCGTTGTGGCGGTAACGGACTGCGAGTTTGCCGTCTTGGACGAGTCGGACTTCACCTTGGTCAGAGACCGGGGGCACTCGCAGATGTCCCTCGATGACAAGTGCCACTTCCTCAAGTGAGTCACAGGAGAAACCACGAGACTCCAGCGATGCTTCGAAGTATATATGTGCGTGGTATGTACATGTGTAGACGCGGGATAGTCGGTGCCGGGTATACACTCTCCTTAGATCAATGACATCTCATTCATTCCTCTCCAGACAGCTCACAAGGCCAACCACAGAGGCAGGACAGGGATGCCAAACCGAAGGACATATGACGTACTGACAGAAAAGGCGATGCCCCCTGGTCCTTGGGGCCATCACCATGATCATACTCGCGAGGCCGATTGTGAAAACTTTGACATGCCGTAGTATCCCACGCTCCATCTGACAACTTCAAACAACGACGTAGCTTTACATCAGATCTATATCTCACCCATTTCGCAGCGCACTCCGTAGCAGTGTGGCAGTCGATATCTTTTAGCCCAAGGAACAAGCCGTCGATTTAGTGCGTGCGTTGTGAAAACGAACCAAACGCAAACCTATTGGCAGCGTGTTCATCGTACGTTTGTTTGGCGAGGAGAAACGCACTCCTCAAACCAACGGACAAGGCTAAATTGTTTTTTTTTTGCGTTCCGTTGCTTCTTCAAAATGTCAAGGACCGTCGGTATGATGAGGCTGAGCTCGACGTACCACCTGTACAAGATAGCTCTGTTGGTCAAGACCGCCGACGCAGCCAAGGACAGCGTCATCCTTAGATCTGGGGAGCCCTCGAAAGCCCTGTACTTCATCGCGTCAGGAACGGTCGAAGTCATTCAAGTAAGAAGACTTTTCTGATGGATGCTGTTCCCTGTCTGTTGGTCGTTTGAATTTGGCCTGTACTTCGTCGCCTCGGGAACGGTCGAAGTCATCAAGTAACAAGACTTTTTTCTGATGGATGCTCTTCCCTGTTGTTGTCGTTTCAAGCTGTTCTCACATGAACTCATCGCAGAAAAAATGTAGTCCGTGGTCACAGAACAGGCTCCAATCGCTGTGGAGGAAAAGGCTGCCTAAGAATAGATAACAGCTGAAGTGTGGTGTCACGGCACCATTGACGAGTCGAAGGTTAGTCAACGCGGCATGACAGTATGGCTTTGCCATGATGGATGTTGAGACCTTCGCGCAATCGCAGGGACTTTTTGCGCTCACATCACGTCTTGCACTCGGCTCCGTAGAACGTTTCCGGTGGCGTGCGTGCTCGTGGGTTGGTTGTGCCTTTCGGCTTCCGAAATCGGCGCTGCTTAATTTTGACCAAGGCCATTCGGCAGCGAGGACACTTTAAAAGGCCGCGAACTTTATCGGCTAGGGGCCTTTTGCGCGCAGTGCCTACCTTAGAGAGTCGTCCCACGCTAAGGGTGCAGCAGATTCTAAGAAATTTCTGAGCTCCTCAAATGACGATCTCACTCAATATCAACATCAACACCACCCGAAACATGACTTCGAAGAAACTCGTTCACGCAACCCGACGAACATTTCTATGCTCTACTGCTGTATTAATAGTCCTGTAGTATACTCGATTCATCCCACGGTACTTATTGCAGTTTTTGAGCCAAAAAAAGGTATACCTTGCCGGTTGAGCTGCCATACTACCATACTACCATACTACCACTTTGGGTTAAGGAGCAGCTGGGTCATTCAGAAACCATTCCAGGCGAAAAAGGTGCTACCTCTGTCGTAGCCCCCGTCGGTAATCGCGTTCATCGATAGCTCCACACTCTTGAGGAGGTCAACCGTGTAACATGGTGTCAACACTTTATATCAGAAACATTCGGCCCAAAAAACGCAACCCCCTGCCGTGGGATGAGTACTTCTACTTGTAACTACAATACTTGACTTTTTGCAAGTCTTAAGCGTATGTATGCAACTTTTTTTTTTTTTCTTCAATTTTTCGACGATGTGGATCGCGCCATGGTCTGTTTTTGTCACGCTCGCTCGCCCTTTTACTTCGAAGTAACTACACTATGGTAGCGGCAGGGGGGACACCCCGATTTTCGAAAGCCGGGCTTGAGCCACTCGCGCGGACAAGAATGCCCAAGGCGATATTTTTTGGGCAGCGAAGATAGTCATCACATTACGAACTAATTTTGCCAAGTTATATCACCCAGAAAGCGTATTGCCGCAGAGGAACAGAGGGCTACTCGCGCGAGTGACCCCGAGCCAATGCAAACAGCGGGCCCTAAAAAAGGGAACCCCCCCCTCCCTACCGTAGCCTTGGTTCCCCTTTTCGCTACCTGGCCTGCGCCAGCCGCACGAGTGGCTCTGTACCTCACTGGCCAAAACATGTAACAGTGGTTAGTTTGGCGCGGCGTAGTTAACCATCCCATTAAGGATTAATGTCGATCAATTAGAACAGCACGAAAGCCGATGACCTCAAGGAACAGGGGGGCTGGTCACTCGCGCGAGTGACCCCGAGCCGCAGCAACAAAATATAACCCTTACGGTACGGTAGACTTTGGTCCGGAGCGGGGTGCAGGGCCGTTCGCGCTTGTTGCGGCTTAAATGTAGCCGCGAAAACAGCCCCCCCCCCCTCCAGTAGCCTGTGTCTCATCTCTGCTGCATCGGTTTCCTGCTGTGACGAATGCTACGATAGAGGTATACCTTTTTTTGGCGAATGTGTTTTCTGAATGACGGGGCTCCTTAACCTACTAATACTATCGTCGGGGAAAAAAAAAATAATAGGCCATTTTTTTTTGCTTGATCCTTGATGTATACCTAGGCCATGGGATTCTCCAGCCGGTAGCAGCAGTTTCATTTTCCTCCAAAAATCGGTTTTCGGTTGGAGAGGTCTTAAGCTCCCAAAATCGAGGGGTAGTACTAAGAAAAAAAGCGCTGCCCCCCTATCGTAGCACGCGGCCTGTGCGCCACGAAAGCCACCATTCCAATCATACGAGTGCATACAAGCCACTACTTGTGTATTTTTTAGGTAGGAGTGAGCACCAAACAACAGCTAACAAAAACGAGTCACATCGCGATATCGCTCTCTCGGGGAGTACGAGCGGACGGTTTTCCTGGTGGTGGAGTGGCTTGGGCTTCCGGCGTACGGCCTTCCCTAGCGTTCGGTCGCTGATAGACGCGACAGACCCCGTATTTGGTCGAGTCCAACGTCGACTACGCCTACTCAACACTTAGATACCACCAGTACCAGGTAGATTTGTAGCAGCGGTATATATATCTTAAACACTGGGTTGCATGCTGCATCTAACATCAAACCTTCTTGATAGGGACAGCTTACGCTATGCCTACAATGGGACTCGAAGGGTGCGCCAGCTAGCGTTGGGCTGCGAAAGCAACTGAGTTAAATCGGCACACGACGCGTATGAAAATACGCGGAAGTGTGGTGAGCTAAAGCTTTATTTTTCCCCATCCGCCGGAGGATCAAACCTTCTAGAATAGTAAACATTACAAGCCAGATGATATAAAGGGATGTCTTATTGCTTCAATCGTCAGGTTTGTCCCCTTTGAGGATTTATAGTTTCCGCGCACATATCGAAATGTCCCGCCCCCCCCCCCCCCCCCCCCCCCTCCCCTCCCCCTCCACTGATCCCTCTTGTTCATAAAAAAACCCCAACCCTCCCCCCCGCCCCTCCGTCCCCCGATTCCCCCCCCCTCCCGCCTAGTTTGTTCAAACGCCCCACTCACAATCAAAATCGGCCTGAGTAATAAACACCTATACGCAGTTGATATCACGTCATTATCTTTCTGACCATCCATGACGTAGTTTTCAATTATTTTTCCCCCCAACCCCCCCCCCCCCCCCCCCTCCAACGCCCCCTCTTTTCCGACCACCTGCACGATCGCCTAGACCTAGCACCACGCGTATAACAAGCTACTACATATCTTTGATCTCTGTATTTGAAAATTATTTGTGACCTAAACCTCCTAAAAAATCTCCCCCCCCCCCCCCCCCCCCCCCCCCCCCACCTCTTGCTCTCCCTTACTCAAACGCCCCACCAAATATCGAAATCCGCCACATTAATAAAGACTTCACGCACAGGATATCACCTCATTATCTTTCGAGAGCCATCCATGCCGCTGTGTACCCCCCCCCCCCCGCCTCGAACGCCCCCTTCTTCCCCATCACCCGCACCATCGCCTAGACCTAGCACCACACGTATAACAAACTCCTCACCTAAAGCCCTTCCTCCCCCCCCCCCACCCCCCCCCTCCAACGCCCCCTCTTTTCCGACCACCTGCACGATCGCCTAGACCTAGCACCACGCGCATAACAAGCTGCTACATATCTTTGATCTCACAGCCGAAGTGCATTTGAATATTATTTGTGACCTAAACCTCCTAAAAAATCTGCCCCCCCCCCCCCCTCCCCCTCTTGCTCTCCCTTACTCAAACGCCCCACCAAATATCGAAATCCGCCACATTAATAAACACTTCACGCACAGGATATCACCTCATTATCTTTCGAGAGCCATCCATGCCGCTGTGTCCCCCCCCCCCCCCGCCTCGAACGCCCCCTTCTTCCCCATCACCCTCACCATCGCCTAGACCTAGCACCACACGTATAACAAACCCCTCACCTAAAGCCCTCCCCCCCCCCCCCCCCCCCCCCCCCCCTCCGCCCCCACACCCCCCACCTCCCCCCCAACCCATCCCAACCCCACCCCCTCGAACACTCCACCCTCTCTTTACTCACTGATTGTACGACTTACCCCAGGATATACATGATAAACTGATGTATTATTTCCAAAACCGTCACATTTATCCCCTCAAAATAATGTATAGTTTCCAGGCACATATTGAGCTGCCCCACACGCCCCCCCCCCCCCCCCGCCCCAACCCCCCCCCCCCCGCCCCCAATAATATACTGGTGCCAAAACCGTCAGATTTATCCCCTCGAAAGGATTTATAGCTTACATGCATAAATTGCCCCCTTTCCCCCCCCCCCCCCCCCCCCTCCAAACCCGCTCGCTTTTGATCAAAACCAGGCCCCCACGTCCTTCAAAACTCCGCCCCACCCCCCTCACCGGTTATTCGACTTACAAGATTCACTTGATAAAAGGATACATTTCCCTTCACAGTTGTCAGATTTTGTCTCCCTCAGAAACGGGTTTTATAGTTTCCGCGCACAGACTGACTAAAATCATCCTGTTGACCCTGATAGCTACACTGTAGTTGTAAGGGGAGTCGCCGACCTATATCCTTAATGAGGACACACAACTCGTAATGCGCGCGATCGGAGTATCACACACAGCTTGCAAAGATGAGTTTCGACGAAATCTTCGATCTCACAGCTGGAGTGTATTTTCATTTTTTATAATATAATGTTGCCAACGAAGCAGAACAAGAAAACGGGGTTGATTAGTTTAAGGATTAGAGAAATCCAAAATCCCGTGATTGATTGGTAACTGTTTGGAGCTGCGGGTCAGCACGGCTTATGTCACACAGACCATAGTTGTTGGCCGGATGACCATTAGCCAGTTTTTTCCAGAGGTGCCCACTACATCCAACCTACTGGATTTCCCTAGTTGTAGGAAGGCTTGCGGAAAACGGGACACAGCTTTTCTCCGCGAATCGCTGCGGGCATCGGCCTGAAGCGTGTTACACGGTATCTGGGCTGCATGGCTGAGCCCGCCTCATCTCTCACCAACGGACCCTTCAAACAGGGGAGCATTATGTAGCATAGTTTACTAGCTCACGGTGGTGTCGATTGTGTATTGGGCTCGCCGAATAACGGTTGACTATTATGGCCCCCTTTTTTCACTACTACTGCGTTTGTTTGCGCCACTCTCGCCCGCGAGCGACTCTGTACCCTCCAAAACGAAGAATATATATATATATATTTAGGCGTTTTGTTTTGGCGCGGTGTAGCTAACCATTCCATGTCGGAATCCTATGTCAAATTAAAAACAGCACGAAAGCTTAAGCCAGCCAAGAAATAGGGGGGGTCACTCGCGCGAGCCATTGCTAAATGGCCGCCACAAATCATCCCTCTACCGTACCCGCAGGCGTTCAGTAAAAATAAGTTTTTGATGGATACGGTGCAGAGCACCCCGAATAAGGGGCGTCAGAAAAATTGGCTGCTACTCCCGCCGTAGAACGCGTTCCCTCTCTTAATGGTAGCCACTATTGCCCCCCCCCCCCCCTTCCCCCCTTCCCCCCGCTCCTATCAATAGCAGCTTCGAGATGACTTATTCGACGATGCCGTGGGGTGACAGACCCACACGTCGAGATCATCACTTTGTTTTTTTGTTTCCACTGGTTGCGTGACGAACTCGTACCCGCGCCAAGTTCCATTGCCGCTGTCGACTCGGATGCTCATCAGCAAACTTTTCCAGCTTGTCCCTGGGCGCCAAAGCTGTACACCAAAATAGCGTTTTTTCACCCACGTATGCTATTCTTCCCGGTCGGCGACGCCACGTCTTTTGCCCGGCGTAATCGCCGAAAATCGCCCGTACGGAAGGTCTCCTTGCGCGCCCTATCCCATCCCATTCCATCCAATCTCTTTCCGTCCTACCTCATCCCCTTCCAAAAGGTAAGGAAGCGGAGGGTACGCAGTCGCTATCCTGGCCAGGGGGTTCCCCGCGCCGGTGCAACTAGCGGGATGAGGGGGAGTGCTGGCGTGGCTACCGGCGTGGGGGGAGGCGGGGGAGGGGCAACGACAACCGGAGCAAGTCCGGGCGATGGGGAAGAGGCTGCAGAGTTTGTCTACAAGGTGACAGAACGGGGGGAGGGGAGGGGAGGGGAGGGGAGGGGAGGGGAGGGGAGGGGAGGGGAGGGGAGGGGAGGGGGGGGGAGGGGAGGGGAGGGGAGGGGAGGGGAGGGGAGGGGGGGGCTCTAGTCATTGTCATGCACATGTAGGCAGTCGTATTGGTACAATGAAACTATAGATCCTCGCATCCCGACAGCGCCGAGACAGATCACGTCGAATCTTGACCGACCAGGCAAGGTGATAGAAGAGAGTAGGCGCGGGGACTACCGCGGGTGCTCTGTGATCGTATGAGTTTGTTTCGAATGCGTGTCTGTAATTATATATATATATATATATGGATTTGTTTCGAATGCGTGACGGACGACCCACGGCATCCGTTTGCGAAACCCAAGCCCGTTTGGGCGTGACATGTATCTGCACATAGGGAAATTTTATGTTCGATACGGCGCACACGTCACCGATGAAGCGTTTCGCACCATGATTGTAGTGTTGGCGGCACCAGCAAACACCGCAACAAGTCTGCAGGATATCACTACACAGCAGTTCAACAGCTTGTCAGGGTTTTGGTACCACGGGTGGCGACCCTGAAAACCTCACGGGCGATCTTGTGCCACGTTTGTTTTACCTCATCATACCGATCGATCGATCGATCGGCCGTTTTTTTGCTTCTTTAGATTTTCTCGGAGATACTAGCAGTACGCCGACTCCGTTTGTAACGCGTGCGACGGTAGAGGCATCAAGGTAACGCGTGCTACGGTAGAGGCGTTTAAGGTTCGACCCGTGCTACGGTAGAGGCATTAAGGTATACACCACGTTTTGGCTGAACCATTTTTTCTGAAACGCCGGGGGGGGCCTCCTCAACCCGAAACCGTCTGATTTTTTTTTTTTTTTCTAGTATTTTTTTTTGTTGGGTAATCGAGGGCCATGGGAAGGTTCGTTCGTCGGGTTGTACGACGTTCAATTTTTTCTAACGCAAAAAATCCTCGGATAAAGAACCTCAGTGACAAAAAAAAAAAAAAAACGGGAGCAAGGGGACGGTAGGGGGTGCCCCCCCCCCTCCTCTTTTTCACCGCCTGGTGTGTGTTCACTATCAAACCATACCATACTAACATACGTACTCGCACGAGTGACTCTGTACCTCGCTGACCAAAACACGTAGGTTAGGTGGGGTTAGCTTGGCGCAACGTAGCTAGCCATCCCATCAAGGATTCATATCGAAAAAATAAAACAGCGCGAAGAAAGCCTATCACCGCGAAGGAGCAGGGGGGGGGTCACTGGCGCGAGCGATCCCGAGCCGCTGCAAAAAAAAGTCCCTTAAAAAAGGGACCCACTCCCTACCGTAGCTTTGGTCACGGGTGCACTCCTACTCTACGTGGCATCAGTCTGTCGCAAGCCCAAAACACCGGACAAGATGGGTGGGTGGGGGACGAATCCAGAGGTGTTCGCCACACGTTTTTTGTCGTGTGAACGCGTGCTACCTACCTTTTCAAAGAGCCACTCCGCGTTTTTTTTTTTTTAATTCACGATGCTCCATACCGTTGGGTGTCTTCTTGTAGTTTACATCACATTTTTCGCGTTAATTGTCACTGTAACTGCATTAGGGTGATAAGGGTATGCCTTTAACTGGATCTAAACCAGTTCAAGGTTGAGGAGGAGAGCTTCTCATGCGACGACGAGCCTTGGAAACAACAACCACGAACGTGAACACCTACCGTACGTAGTCACACCCCCTCTTCTTGAACACACTAACCACGGACAATTTGATCGTCGTTCGTGTGCAGCGGGCTCGAAGAGTCTTGACTGTGTTGGAGAGCGGGGAGTACTTCGGGGAATCAGGGGTGATCACGTACTTTAATGGGGGGGCAAAGGCAACGGCTAACGTACCCCCGGTGACAGAGCAGTTTTCGCTCGTGGCGGGCACCAGCGTGGAGCTTCTAGTGCTCCGGCGAAAGCACTTCAACATCATAGAAATACCGGTAAGGCTTGTATAGAGAACGGCGTTCGAAGGGATCGTATCAAACTCACGTTCGTCAGTAGTGCGCAGCTCTTGGGTGACGCGTATGTAGCTGTGGTGTTCATCGTCGTTCCATTGTGCGGTTGCGGCGGCCGTTCCTGTGCCGAGCTTTCGCCACGTTATACAGGAACCAGCTGGGCGTGCGCAGAACTTCGTACTACTCTGATTCTTCAACGTGGCAACGGAGGAAGCTCCACCCTCATATTGCGAATGGATATGTCTAGTTGGGGGGGTGGGTGGGTAGCTGACCCGTGTGCTAAGGTCCCAAAACCTACCCCGTTCTGACCGGCGCCGTCGAAACGTGTTGTCCGCCCACGTCAGATGCTGGATATACTAAAAGCTAATTACGATGCCCGCCTTCACTGGCGAGCCCGGCGGAAGCAGGAAGCCCACCGAGGGCGGGCGGTGCTGAGAGCGGCTAAGAAGGCGCTGGACCAAGCAGCTACCACCACGGTACGGAGGTGGCGGCGTTTGACAAGTCTACTTTGAGAGGGCTAAAATAGAGGAGAGACAGTAGTGACGGTGAATGTCGGCAGGGACGGCTCGCGCTGCCGTTGCCGCGGAAACCTAAAGATACGCCAGCAATTAATAGTTCCTGGATTGCGTATGAAACTGAGCTAAATTGACACGTGTACGACATGTATCAAACCATATACGTCAAAGCGTGATGAACTTAACCTTTTTAGAACTATACTCTCACACGTTTTGGGGGATAAAGTATTCGGAACTAGTGTGGGATAATATTTGCAGCTCAGCTCATAAAAAGGGTTACCGTAAGCTTCATGTTTTCACCCCTATCTGCCGGAGGATGAAAACAAAACAAGAAGAGGTTGTTGCGGTGCCAAAATGATTGGTATATCGAACTCTCTGTGATACTAGTATTTTGAGCGATGGCATTCGCAGATACATGCTGCCAATAGTACGGCAGAGGTGTGCCATTTTTTCTTTCTGAGGCAAAAACTGATTTTGAGTAACCTGGACGTGTAAAGCCGCATGAACGATCCCATAGCCTGGGTATATATTCCAAAACATATAGTACTATAAAGCACGAACAACGATGCGTCGGTACACACGAAAGAAAAACGTGCTATAAAACACGAACAACGATGCGTCGGTACACGCAAAAGAAAAACATACTGCAACACAAAATCAACGTTTCGTAGGCTCTGGGCTTTGAGATATCCCACATTTATTTATAAAACTAGCTAAACATACTACCTCTACGCAAGCTCGCGTCCTGCGCAATCTTCAAACGGGACGGGGGAAGAGCATCCTCCGCAATATCCCGATTGGTCAAAAGATTTTTGAACGGAAGCAGTATTTTGGGTTGGGCCGACAACCCTTGGGCACCGTAGTGTGTTGCCATCCAACGGTTCTGTTAACAGCGGAAGCCAACAATGTGATATACCGCACTCTCCGTTGTGGTCGACTCCTAAAACTATGTATCTTTCAGCTCTTGCAACGGTTTACGACCGACACTCTGCTTCAAGACTGCGGTGGACAGTGCGTGTCTGCCCTACAACAGTGCCGGTTGAACACCCGTACAGTGCCGGTGAAACTCGCTTTGGGCGGGCTACACTGCAGATATCAATAGTGCCAGTGCCTGGTATAATGCCGGTATTGTTGGCTGGCACACCCCGGCACTACTACTAGCTGTAGCCGCGGGAGAGGGTAGAGGCAGCAATTTTCGGGGATTTTCGTTTTGTGAGTGACGGGGCTTCTCAACTGGAACTCGTCGGGATCTTAAATGTTCTTATTTTCGCAAGGTGATTGCTTCGTATGCCTCGGCCACGGGTTTTTCGCTCATCGGCTGCTTTGCACTTTCAGTCAGTTCGAAAGCAGTTTTTGGGTGACGGCATAATAAGAGCTCCTAAAGCCAAGAACCTTGCTCGAATGCAGGAAAAAAAAAAATGGCGCATCTCTACCGCAGGGGTTCCTCGTTTCTTTCCTGAGTGCGAGATCCCTATCTTAACGAACTTTACCTAGAGACGACTGATTCTACGATAGCCCCCTCCCCCCCCACGCCGGCGATTTTGTTTGACTTGACGAACGTTTTATGGCCGCTCGACACGAGAAAAAGAGGATGCCACGAAAAAAGCATCCTCGAACATTTTCTTGTTTGCAAAAGGCCTACTAGTACTAGCACTAGCAGTACTAGTAGTATCGAACCATCACGTCGGGGTGGCAAGGGGGCACCGTATTTCAGGAGAATATGGCGGGGAGCTGGTTCCAAAACCGGCGATTTCGTCAAAGAAAAGCGGGGGGGGGGGGGGGGGCTACCGTAGTAAGACTCAGACGCAGAGGCGTTAAGGTATACCTCTTTTTGGCTCAAATCATTTCTGAAGGACGGCGCCTTTCTTCACCCAAAATCGTCTGAACGAAGTAGGTTATTGTCTTTGCGTGGTTCTCGTTGAATATCTAGGCCATGGGATCTGTTCATCCGGCGCTTTGCAGCAGTTATACTTGTCTCCCGAAAAAACCAGTTTGTGGGTGTTAAGTCTTTTCTTAACCTCCTGGATTGAAGAACCTCAGAAAAAAAAAAAAAAAAAAAAAACGCCTCATCTCTATCGTAACACGCGTGAAGAAAAAAAGGATTCGGAGAAAACCAAAGCTGACACTCGGATGCGCAAATCCCACGGCCTATAAGCAGGCACACAGCAACGAAAAATCGTGCAGATCAAAAATGACTAAAATCCGACGATTTTGGGCTAAGGAGCGCCCCGTCGTTCAGATTTGTTTCTGAGACAAAGTAGTGCTACCTCTATCTTGCAGCACGCGTCATAGCGTTGCCACTGTCACTACAAGGAGACCACCACTCACTGTGGACTAATCTTCACGCCCTCAACCCATTTTTCGCGTTACGTTTGGCGCTGCCACGAAAGGGTGGAGACGATGACCCCACCTTCCACCCCCGGCAAGAACCATTTCCATCGCAACACAGCTATGTTGGCTCTTCGTCCGAGCCAAGGATGGACGGGGTTGACAGCATTGCCGACGGTGGTACAGGTTCGACAGGGGTCGGCGGGGGAGGGGCGGGGGGGGCTACGGTGCCGTGGCGTCCCCCCAGAAAACGCGGAGATAGCGGGACTGTCTCCGGACTGCAGCAAAGCATGGGGACGATCTCAGAGATGACTTTACCGGGCGTTGGCGGTGGCCTGACAGGAGAGGGTGCGGGAAGTAGCGGCGACGACGGCGACCAGGAGGAAGAAGCGGACGACGTTTCCCTCGCTGGTCTCACTCTGGCATCGATGGATAGCATGCAGTACAGCCTTGATTCCGGGTGAGAGAGTCATCCCACGGTACGGGGGTTGGTTGCACTTTTGTTACTGGCCAATGCATTTTCTGGCCGGTTGATCTGGATTCTTGACGAATATAAACTTGTCTAAGGACTAGCGCAGAGATGGGTTGGTCGAATCGTGCGAGCGAGAATGTCTTCAAAGTCATTGTTCAGGTGCGATGTTGAGCTTCATTCACGTTAGGAGGTCAGAAACTTCCGCTGCACCGCCAGCGTCGGAGGACTCTCGAGACGAAGAAAACAAAAGCACACACCTCGGATGTGACTTCTGCTTTCCAGGCCCTGGTGGATTATCATCTGCATGGCCTACTATATGGGTCATGTTGGCGGGCGAGAGCCGCATGCTCTCGAACGATTTAGCGCACGTTTCCTGGGTTCTGGCACTGGCATGCACAAAAAACTCACAGCGACAGGTTTATGATCTAGTAGATGTTCTTGCTCGTGATTCTGTTTGATGTGTGGATAAGTGTCGTCGTAGTCACGGATCTCGACGCAAGGGTTACAGCGGAGGGGTGGGGGGGGGGTGGGGGGCGCATATAATCGGTTCGGGAGTTGAGGAAATTAACTCGACCGGCGTGGTTACCTGCGACGGTTGGGTGGGTGGTTCTTCGATAGAGGTGCACCACTTATTTTCTGAGGTCCCTCTTAACCCAACAGCCGATTTTTTCGAGAAAAAAAAAATTGCTGACCGGATGGATCATCCCGTGGCCTAGGTATACAACGAGAACCACGCGAAAAAATAAAAATGGCCTATTCTTTTCCGAAGATTTTGGGTTGAGGAGCCCCGTCCTTCAGGAACCATGTCAGACGAAAAGCGCTACCTCTATCGTAGCACGCGTCGGATGGCATCGTCGGCAACATGATGACCGATTGGATTGGAGTGTTTTTCTCACCATCTGAGCATGTCTGTGTGAATGATATCGTTGACTGCGAATTCATCGATGTGACAGGCTGATACCTAACCTAGGGGACTCGTTACGAGAGATAGGTGTCACGGAGGCGGTTGAATGCACCCGCGTCAGAGAGAGGTTGGTGAAGCCGATCGACCCGGCAGCAGCTGTGTCTCTGTTGGTTCGCGGGGAGGAAGACTAGTGTGTATGCCGTCCTCGAGGTATTTTCTTGTGTGGTCTGAGGCGTTTTTGTGCACCGTATTTTGTGCATGAAATCGCTATCGCAGGCGGTTTCCTAACCTCCGGGAGTCACCGGGAGCAGCAGCGGCATCGCGCAGCACCGGGGCGACACAAAACCAACACGACGACGACGACGGCGACGACCATGGGGCCCACCCAGAAGATCACAGACAGGATGGGCAACGATGGGTGCAGCTACCTCCGCGATCAGACGTAGACTGGAAGGAAAGGGTTGGCAATGCTTCAGGTATGGAGTCGTCTACGTCTCTACCTAACCTGTTGTCCTCCCTGGGAGGGACGGGCGGAGCATTCTCAACGTACGGTGGTGCCAAGGACGCGGGTCGGGCGGAGGAAAGGCAGCCTCAACAACGATTGAAGGCCAAAGGAGCGGGTGAGTGCCATGGTACTGCGGGCCACGCAAGGCATGCGAGACTAAGGCGGTCTCTTAGATCGAACCGCAAACAACACCCCACACTATTAATATCATACTAGACGCATACAACGGCGGGGGCGCACCAAATAACAGGCTCTGCGCCCTTTGCACCCGATCCTAAAAGGCGACCTTTTACCCAAGTGAGACGAAGAAAGCGCAATGAGCAAGCCGACGAACGACCACAAGGTCTACCATTAACACCTAGTTATACACCTGGTATAGTCTATACATGAAAATGCTGTTTAAACACAAAAATATATTCCAACACGATGTGGGACGCATCCTCATTTATTTGGTGTTGTTATACCGCGCGTTTGGATGATGATGATAGTAGTTGTTTTGTTGCCTACGAGAGGGATCCGTGCTCTGCCTACCCAACCGTCGAAGGACGCGTCTTCTGTTAAATAAAGCCAACTTAATCTGAAGCTGTTTTGCCCCCAAAACACGTGAGCGGGGGGGCTCTAAAAAAAAGGGGATGATCGACGCTTTTTGTTTTGTTCGCCTTTTTTTTTTTGTTTCACATGCGTCCTATGATCGAGGTGGCTTTTTTTGGGGGCCATTTTTTTCGTTCTCTTAACGCTAGTGATGGGGATCCTTTGCCCAGAACCGTCGGAACATTGCCGCGTGCTACGATAGGGGCGCCACCACTTTTCTTCTTAATACTACCCCTCAATTTTGGGAGCTTAAGACCTATCCCCAAAACTGGTTTGGAGAGAAACAAAAACTGCCACCTCGGGAGGAAAAATCCCTCAAGAAGAGTGAGGTGCACGACGAGAATCATTGCAATTTTTGATTTTTTTTTTTTGGGGTTAAGAACATCCGTCTTTCAGAAAAACCATTTCGCACGAAAAAAAACTGATACGACCTCTATCGTAGCGCGCCCTCCATTCGCCATATTCTTTTTTTTGCACCATGATTATATATATATATATTTGGTACGCCTATTAGAACATGGCTTTGGTCATCGGGTTTGCACCTACTTTCAGTTTGCTCAATACCACCAATTAGGGTGATGCATACAGCTGTTCAAGTCACCACCCTCAGAAGGCAAAAAAAAGAGCCAGTGCACCCTCTGCCGTGGGGCATGCGTCGTTCCTCTTGCCGGACCTATACAACATCTGTCGTTCCATACTTCGAAGTATATGAACAATGCAGTTTTCCAACAAGTCAGGTACGTACGGCGACTGGGCCAATGGAGGGGGTGGTCGGTGTTTCGCTCAGAGACCGTTCGCTTCCCAGTGTATCGTCAACGCCGCCTGGGGCCAGCTACCGCACGCCAACCATTGCTCGCAGTATAGTAGCTACCAGACGTACACCAATGGGGCTGGCATGTGCCAGCCGGCGCTACCGGCACTATACCTGACACCGGAACGATCGCTGAGGCGAGTCATCCCACGGGTAGGAGCCGCAATTTTTAGCCAAAAAAAGGTATACCTTGCCCGTTGAACTCTTCAAGCGAGGGATTACCGGTTATTCTGATCCTCTTACGAGTATGTTTGCTTTAGGACTACCGCATAGAAGGGTTGGTCGGATTGCGTGGGCGAACGAACGCCTTCGAAGTCATGCTTCGGGTGAGGCCCTGAGCTCCTCGTGTTATTAACAGGAGCTCAGAAAATTCTTAGAATCTCCTTCAACCCTACCCATGGGATGGCTCAGGTATAGCACCACCGACACTGCTACTCATACACGAAGCAAATTATTTTGTCTTGCCAAGGGATTTCACCGGCATTATACCGGAAACCGGCACTATTCAATCGGCACTGTAGGGGTACCCCCCCACCCCCTCCGCAGGGAACACCGAAAACCGACACTATTCAACCGGCACTATAGGGATACCCCCCACCTCCCCCCGCAGTGAACACCGGAAACCGGCACTATGAATTCAACCGGCACTATAGGGGTACCCCCCGCCCACCCTCCTCCGACAGTGAACACCCGAAACAGGCACTATTCAACCGGCACTGTAGGGGTACTCCCCCCCCCCCCCTCAGTGAATACCGGAAACCGGCACTATTCAACCGGCACTATAGGGGTACCCTCCCCCCCCTCTCCTCCGGCAGTGAATTTCGAAAATTCAATAATTGTGCCAGAGAGTCCCGAAGTTCTCCACTTCGGAAAGGAGAAGAAGGTTTATGATGGATCGGGTGGACCTCACGGCGTTGTCAGGGTTGACTTGTCAGGGTTAGATCAAGCATTGATTGGGGGAATCTCCGGGAGCTGTCTCTGGGATTTTTTTTTGTGGCGCGCTTGGATATGCACCCTCAGTGCCCCTCAAGCAATGTGTGCAACCACGCAACAGCTGAAATGCGCTGGATGTCAACCCTCCGCGCCACTCACGCAATGCCATCATGCACCCGGTGGGTTGAGAGACCGACCTAGGATCAATCCATGCTACTGCAATTAAAGGAGGTGCCGTTTTGTGACCAACGGGTAGGGGTCACACCTGAACCGAGGGAAATTACCCAATACATTTGCAATCTCAATGGTGTTTAATTTTTTTTGCCGTTGTTTGTACCCGGAATAAGCGAAACGTTGATCGATCAGAAACTCGACTCGTGGGGATGTGGTGCATAGATCTCCGCACGTTACGAACCGAGGGCAAAAAAAAAACTACCCAGTAGACCTCACCCATGCAGCAGCAGCAGTAGACCCCCCCTGCAGCAGCAGTATGCCTCACCCCTGCAGCAGCAAGAGCAGTAGGCCTCACCCCTGCAACAGCAGTAGTAGGCCTCACCCCTGCCTGCAGCAGCAACACTAGGTACCGATACAACTGCGGTAGAGATACATATCGATATACCAGGTACCTTTTTCTTGGGGAGGCTTCCTCCCATGAGCAGCTCTATACCCCACCCGAAAAATCTGATGTTGAAGGAAAATTAAAATTCGATGAACAATCCCTTGACTTAAGTATACCAAAAACGAAAAAAATGTTCGGCAAAAAACCTAGAATGACATTCTAGTCTAACGATTTAGGTCTGAGGAGTCCCGTGATTTTCAGAAAATAGCGTTGTTAGCCAAAACGGAAGCGCTACCTACGCGTCTAACAGTTAGTAGCAGGGCTCCTGAAGTGTGACAACGTCGGAAAGTAAGTGCGTCGAACTCGTGCCGCGGTCGTGGCGCGCCACCACTGTTGAACTCACACGCGAAAAAGGAAAGCATCGCTACCTTTTGGGCTAGCTCTCCTACGCTACGACTGTATTCGGCTGAGGCTCTGTACACCTGGTAAGCCCAGCCAACAAACTAAGCTTGAGCCGAAAACTATTAAGCAGAGGTGGGTGTTTTTCTCGACCTCTTTTTGGTTTGATAACCCATCCTGCTAACTGGGGACCTCCGTAATAATAGCAAGCCGGCAATATCGCACACTTTTCCGGGAAATTTGATCTCGCTCATATATAATAAGTGATGTTGCGATTGGGCTATCTATGCTCCGGCAATTGAAGGAATACGACGTACAGTAGTATGTCTGCATCACGGATTATCATTGTTGATAGTTTCGGGTTTCCCAACAATAGTATAAGTAGTGCCGGGGCGAAATGTGTTTGATTCTCACACTTTGTTGAGCCGGGTGGGCGCGCCTCACCGGCGTTCGGCCGAGACAAAGGCAAAGGTGAACGGAGCATCTCCACCTTCACTGCCGCCGAGTTTCGGCCATTCTCGCGAGTGGACAGGTGCTGCAAAGGTGGTAGAGGCATATATATATATATGCACCACTTTTTTTCGAGGTTCCTTACTTGAGAAAGCTCCATCTCTCCCTCTCTATATACATATACAGATAGACTAATACCTCAGCCTAAAGCTGCCGACAAATGGATGCCAAGCTTAAGGTGCAACTCGATGAACTAAGCCACGACCCAGGGCATACAAAAGCATGTTCGTATCTCGCGAAAACGAGAATGGATATTGATATTTTCCGACACCATTTCGGGTTAAGGAGCCCCATGATTTTTCACGCTAAAACAAAATGGCTGTAAAACTTTGAATGGCCTAAAAAGTGCTTCGTACATACAGCACCTCTCTATCGTAGCACCAGTCAGTGGCTAGATGCGCCTCAGTCCAAAATGGACTTTTAAGAACGTGTGGCATACTTGTGGCGTACGAGTAGAGCGGGTATAATAAGCGTGAGTTGGACGGCGGTGCACATCGCGCGGTGAGCGCCCCCGAGCCGCAAAAAAAAAAGTGGTTTTCAATGTGACGCCCTTACCGCACGCAGCCTCGATCCAAAATTGATGCCTGATTGAACCCCCCCCCCCCCCCTTCGCTCCTTTCCCTTTCTCCCTCGCCATCGGTCACTATCCCGGTACGTTCCACGTTCAACGCAGCAGGTGGCACCTGGGGAAAGGCGATGTACGCCGGGCACAAGCAACCGGGCCTGCACGGCATCAAGAGCTTCGGTCCCTTTTGGGGAGACCCCCAAGCCTACGGCAGCAACCCCCCACAAAAACCAACCTTCACCTCGTCCCAGACAGGTGGCGGGGGGATTCACTCCCATACTGATGCTTCCGGAGCGGGTGTCGCTGACCATGGAGCACCCGCTGTGGGCGTACCCCAGCAACATTACCTCAGCGACAGCGGCGGCGCCGCTAATCCGAAGGGTATCGGAATGACGGCAGCACTGATAGCAAGAGATGGCGCCATTCCTGCAGCGAAGCAAGAC
This sequence comes from Undaria pinnatifida, assembly GCA_012845835.1. NCBI lineage: Eukaryota > Phaeophyceae > Laminariales > Alariaceae > Undaria > Undaria pinnatifida. Next base: position 10,089,112 of record JABAKD010000029.1, read on the forward strand.
GCAATGGGGGCTGCAAGTGGGCACGGTCGGATAGGACAGAGAGATCGTGGAGAGGGGGAGGGATTCTTGGGAGAGGTTGATGATGTGGTTCCGTCGTTGGGGGGTGCTTCACGTCGTAGGAAACGTGGAGTGGAGCTTGTTCCGGTTCGGGGTATAAGTCGCGTATTGTCGGGTTCGTGATGAAAAAAAATCGATACCAACGTGGTCTCAAATTTGATAACGTGATCGCTAAGACACGTACGTGCTAAGTAAGGTAGAGTTTTTGGCTTCTAAGGGTGGCTGCTTGATTGAGGAGCTCTATGCTTTCTGAGCCAAAAAAAGTGATTTCTTTCCATTTAAGTGCAACCGAGTCGTTCTACGGTAAGCCCCCCCATCTTGTCTTTAACTTTGACGAAATCGCCGGTTTTGAAACTAGCCCACGGCCGTATCTCCTGAAGTACGGTGGTGCCCCTTGCCATCCCGACGTCATCGTTTCGATAGTCCTTCGCGAACAAGAAATATGTGCGAAGATATACTATTCCTAAAGCGCCTAAAGTTCCTCGTATTGAGCAGCCACGAAACGTTCGTTAAAAAAAACCGCCGTTTTTTTTGGCGGGGGGGCGCATCGTAGAATCAGTCAACCCCATGGCCTACGATAGGCGTGTAAACAATTCATGTTGTCCAATAATGTTGATTTTGAAAAAAAAAAGGGCGTTCTCCCGGTGAGGTTGGGTTAAGGAGCCCGTCACTTCAGATTTTTTTTCTTTGCCAGAAAGAGGTATACCATGCACCTCTATCGCATAATATCATTTCAGTCCTCGCTAGACTATACTGCGAGTTGTTTTTGGCCCTCATATGTGTTTTACGTTGTTCCAGTTCAACTCCCGAGGATTTTGTGTTTTTTTACTTTGAGAACAAGGCTTGCCTTTCCCCCCCCCCAACGACGAAATTGCTTCGAAATATATAAACACTGGTCGGATTGACATGCACGCGCTTTGGGATCAAGATCCTGCGGAACTTTGTACAGTCCGAGGTTCGCACCCCACGCTGTTCGATGACTCTCGCCACAGTTTCCTATCTATCCTCATCACGGTTCTAGCTTTTTATTCTGTTCGTATATGTCTTCCTTTTCTCGTTTTGACTGTGTCAAGTTCCATTGAAACAATCGACGGGCGCGACTCTAGTAAATTTTACTTGTCTGGTTAATGTGTAGCATGTATTGTGTTGACATGAGTTCATGTTTTGTTTTTCGTAGATATATCCAGTGCGTCTTGCGTTGCGTTGCGTTGCGTTGCGGTGGATTTGGACTATTTTTTATTGTGTGAATCATTGGTGTTTTTTTCGTAACGATCACAGTAGTAGAGGGCATGTATGTGCATGTATATCAAATTATTGACAGCTAGGATGCTGCGTGAGTGCAGGACGACGCGCGCTACGTACGAGAGAAATCACTTTTTTTTGTGTACATAAAGCATTTTCTGACCGACGGGGGCGTCGTAACCAAGTATCATTCATATACATAGGCCATGGGAATGCAAATCGATCGGGTCGTATTTTCCTTTTTGTCTTTTTTGTACACGTGGGCAATGGGAATGTTCATCGATCGGGTTGCATTTTCCTTTTTTTTGTATACGTGGGTCATGGGGATGTTCATCGATCGGGTTGCATTTCCTTTTTTGTCACAATCATTTTTTTGCCATGTAGAGTACACAGTATACAGTATAGGGTATACACCTCATCAGGTTAAGAGCCTCAAAAGACAAGTGCACACCTCTACCGCACTATTACTATAATACTACTTGTACTATTAGTACCATACTATTAGTACCATGCGTCAGACGTGCACCAATCGTTTTCTGTGGCTCCTCGCTCTTGAAGAGCTCTATATCACGCATCTAACACGCCAGGAGACCCATACGAATACCTTCGTTTGGTCGGTGTTCTACAAAAAGAGAGTGAACACGTGTGCTACGATGATAGAAGAGGTAACGATTTCGGGTCAAGTTTTATTGGTGACGAAACACGGGGTTCCTGAACTGGAGGTACTAACTACTCAATTCTTATCGCCGGAGTAGTACCGTTGTTGTTGTTTTACAGTTTTCTTCGCTGGTCTTTGGGAATGCGTTCGTGGGCTTGAAGTTCTGTTACTTGATAAAGTCAGCTTTCGTGTGAGGTAACGTGTCTCTGAAGTTGAGTGTCCTCGCACACGCTTTTTTTTCCAAAATAATCGCTTTTACTCTTCAGCTCAACCCGCAACAGCTTTTATCTTCGTTCGGCAACCTTCTGGACAATCCGTGGTCACAGATGTCCGTCCTTCCTTCTCGCCCCCGTTTATCGTGGCATAAGGCTATAAGTTCTCGCCCCCGTTTATCGTGGCATAAGGCTATAAGTACTGTCGTGCCTCGTCTATGGCACTGCCCTGAAGTTTCTCGCGCATGAAAAATAGGTCTCCTTGATATCAGCACCACACGACATGCTGGAAATCAAAGGTCGAGACATGCTTTGCTTAATCGATCAGGGGGCGACCAAACCCGGCGTGTACGTAGTACTTGATACGTCACTTATAGTGTACGAGGCGTCTGCTGAGACCCATGATGACCTACTCAATTTCTTCGCCAAGCGACGACATCTACCATGCAGCCCATCTAAATCAACAGCTCTACAGTATTGACTAGAATAACACCAACCGCTGCCGCTTGCGACACCGACCATAACGCCCAAAACAAAGGCAATGCCCCAAGGCCTCTTTGCTTAGCTGCGAGTGCAACAACTAAGCTCCAAGCGCTGTACTCTCCCGATCTCCTCCACTCAGCTAGAATGCACCCGACTGGAAATGTTACCGGGTAGTGGTGTGAGCAGCGATTTCACCCCCAAACGTTCCCGGACTTCGGAAACGGCGACCCTGGTCCCACAATGCACGGGTTCTGTCCAATTATTATATCAGCGTCTCTCTTGTACCGTGAACCATTACAACACCGAACATACGCAACGAGACATCGAACCTTCCTAACGACACTGAGCATACCGAACGACAACACCGTGCTCTCGTGTCATAGCTGTGAGTACAACAGCTACTACCACGTAGTGCTATTACATTCTCCTTATCTTGTACCCAACTGAAATTTATGTACCCGACTGAAAAAAACTACAAGAAAATCAGAGGCGTAAGAAGCGCTTTTATCCCCCCTCCCCAATGTAACATATATAAGAAGCGTAATGAGCGTCCAAATGTTGGAGGTGTCTCTGTTAGGACTAGGAACCGCGCTCCGCCTCGGAAGGGATGCGTGGTCAGTTGCCAAATGACTAAGGCAAGCAACCAATGAGTACGCCCCCCCCCCGCCCCCCCCCACCCCCCCCCCCTCGTTCTCGGACTACCGAAACAGACTCCCTGCTTTTTCGATGGCACGGACGCACGCTACGGTAGAGGTGAACACTATGTTGTTTTGCTGGACCTACTCACTCGAGGAGCTAGCTCTATCTGTGCACTTCTTCCAAAACAAAACGGTTTTGAGCACAAATAGAAAATGCAATATCCAATGTATGAACCCGTGGCTCCAACCCAGAGAGCTGAAAAAAAAAGAGAAAGCAAAATCCTTTTTTTGCAAAAAAAGGACCTTTCGACATTTGCACGCTTTTGGGATATATATGGAGCCTCGTAGTTCATAACAAATTCTGGCCTGAAATGGCGCTACCTCGATCGCACCACGCACGCGTCTACTATGGCTTAGAAATAAAAACGAATTTTATCACATAGCGTGAATATAACGTTCCGACGAAATTGGGGTAAGGATCGACGCTTGCTACAATAGATATAACAATTTTCGTCTTTAATGGTTTCTTCATGACGGGGCTTCTTAACCCCAAATCGTCGGAAATCGGTCATTTTGTTTTGCGTGATTCTCGTCGTGTACCTAGGCCATGGGATTGTTTATCCGACCGGTAGTAGCAGTTTTACTTTTCTCCAAATCGGTTGTGGGGGAGGTGTTAAGCTCCCAAATCGAGGGGTAGTATTATGAAACAAAGTAGTGCCCCTCTTTCGTAACACTCGTCGATCCCCCTCCTTCAGAAACCAATGTTCGAAATAAAACGGCATACCCCACGCATCACAGCACGATTCCACGGCTCCTGTCTGACGTGTAGCCAGCGCGTCGCGCTTGTACTCTGTACGTCACACCGCATCCCCACAAAAGCAGTTTCTACCATGCCTTACGGACCGCAGACCAGTCGATGCTCCTCTTGTACCTTGTCTCAACGTACGTACAATGGTATGCTTTACCGGCCGCAGACCTCGTCGGAGCCGCCGTTTGCCGGTGCGTAGTAGATGGCGACGCAATACTATCAGAGGTTCGATCGAGAGCGGTGCAGGGCGGGGCGAAGTCCCGAACAGAAACACGTGTTAGTGCAGGCCGCTGGGCGGTTGAGACCAAGCACAAATATTACGGGGGAAATCTACAGTAGTAATCAGGACCAAATATGGTTAGTATCAAACACAGAGCAATATATTGGGTTTTTGTGGATATTGTGGGTTCTGCCTGCTATGGGCCTCCGTAAACAGTTGGAGGAAGATATCTCAGCGGAGATTTGTCGATATATGTTTGTCACCGCCATACTCTTGGCGAGACAAGATGAATTGTGTGATGATGCCTCGAGAATGTTCACTCCCGCCGTGTCAACGGCCGACCCTGATGACCCCGAACCAGGCAGGCAAGAAGAAACTTTTTGTTCGCGGCCGACTGGATGCGGTAGCGGTCCTTCTATAGCGCCGGCATTTGCCTGCCTGAATTGTCGCCACCAATGGCGGCGCAACTGGCATATCCCACTGCAGGTTGATCCCATCTGTGCCAGACAATTTTACCGGGTAACCCGCACTGCTGAACAGGGGCCATAGAGACATCTCTACCGTACCCGATTAGGCAAGGAGACATCCCGCGGTGGGGGGGGGGGGGGGGTGCAGCGTTAGTCCCTGAGGTTCTCACACGAGGAACTCAATATCTCACCCGAAAAACGATTTGGAAGGCGTTCGTTTGCCCAACCCGACCAAGCTTCTGTGCCTTAGCCCATAAAAATATACATACTCGGGAATTACTTGACTAATGACTAACCGGCAGTTCCTCACTTAAGGAGCTCAATCGGACGCAAACGTTATTGGTTAATCCGACAACTGCAACCCCTACCGTGGGATGGCTCCTACGGGAGGGGTTGCAATTGTTGGACGACAAAACCAGAGTTGTGCTACTTGGGGACCCATACTTATCGACTACTACAGTAGGCCAGGTACGGATCTAATATATCGTTTACGCAGTGGGAGCGCGCAGCGGTACAACCATTTTAATCGTAGCCGAAGCGTGCTACAACAGAGGTAGCATTTCTGAGCGCATTTTATTTTTTTTCAGAAGGAGGACGTGGCTCCTCAACGGAAAATCGTCGAATTTTCGCTTTTTTGTTTCTGCAATAATTTTCGTTGAATGCCTGTTAATGGTAGTCTAGGCCGTGGGATGGTTTATCGGGCAGCACTTAAACTTCCGACCAAATTTGTTCTGGGGAGAGGCACAGAGCAGATAATAGCTCCTCAAGCCCGGGAGAGGGGAGAGGGGCCTCGGTGAGAAGATGGCGCAGTGCCTCTATCGCAGCCTGCGTCAGTACGTTGTCTGCGCATACACGCGTATCGGAGGATCCTCGTGCATTGTTCGTGGCGTGGGTGGTGCATTGCATCCTTTTGCCTCAGTACCCCAGGCTCCTGCTGTTTGGTGGCCAGTGTTGTAATCATCACTTGTTTAGGCATTTTCCCCCTTTGAAATCACCAAGAGGGTACACACAACGCGTTTCTTTGTTCACCGGTAGCGTACTCGCGCATCACACCAAGCAAACCCCCGTCGTCTAGCAAATATGGACCCACCCCGCCACGAAGGTTGATGAAAATGAGCTCGCCGCCGTCTGTGGGAGTCTCGATGGATGTAGCTGCGTCGTTGTCCATTATTGCGCCTCCCCAGTTGTCCCAGTTGTCGTCGAACGTGTTGTCCCCACCGAACCTTACGGGCGAGACAACACCCCCCGCAAATACCAGGAGATAGGGCACCAGCGTTAAGAAAAATTATTGTGGTGGAGTACTGCTCACCGAGGTATGTCAGAGAGGGCGAGGGGACAAGTCCAGAAATGGAGGGAAAATGAGCACAACGCGTCACCATTACCGCTGTGGTAGAACATTGCCGACCAAGGGTACGGTATAATAAGTACGGGGGATGTTGCGGTGACGTTATAATGATGACGTTATGATGATGTTATCATGACGTTATGATGATATTGTGATGGTGTTATGATGATATTATGATGATGTCATGGTGATGTTATGATGATATAATGATGATGTTATGATGATGTTGTGATGATGTTATGATGATGTTATGATGATGCTATGATGATACTATAATGATGTTTTGATGACGTTATGATGATATTGTGATGGTGTTATGGTGATATTATGATGATGTCATGGTGATGTTATGATGGTATAATGATGATGTTGTGATGATGTTGTGATGATGTTATGATGATGTTATGATGATGATATGATGATGCTATAATGATGTTTTGATGACGTTATGATCATGTATGATGATGTAATAATGATGTTATGACGATGCTATGATTGTATTGCGATGGTGTTATGATGTTGTGATGATGTTGTAATGATGATGTTTTGATGATGTTATGATGGCGTTATGATGATGTTACGATGATGTTATCATGATGGTATGATGATGTTATGATGATGTTATGATGATATTATGGTGATGCTATGATGATGATGCTATGATGATGTTATGATGGTGTTGTGATAATGCTATGATGAGAATGTTATGATGATGTCATGATGATGTTATGGTGACGTTATGAGGATGTTATGGTGACGTTATGATGATGTTATGATGATGCTATGATGACGTTATGACGATGTTATGACGATGTTATGGCGATGTTATGTTGATGTTATAATGATGATGTTATGGTGATGTTATGATGATGTTCTGACGATAATATGATGATCTTATGATGGTGTGATGATAATGTTATGGTGATGTTATGATGATGTTGTGATGATGTTGTGATGATGTTGTGATGATGTTGGGATGCTGTTATGATGGATGTTGTGATGGTGTATGGTGATGGTTTGATGATGATATATGATGATGCTATGATGATGTTATGGTGACGTTATCATGACGTTATGATGACGTTATTATGACGGTATGATGATGTTATGATGTTGTTATGATGCTGTTATGATGATGGTATGATATGCCCCCATTACATTACTGTTTTTTCACCCCTCGCACCAGTGACTCTGTACCTTACGGTCAGAAATACGTTTGGCGGTGTTTTTTTGCACATATCTCGTAGCTCACCATCCCGTTGTGGATTCGTATTGTAACGTAAACACAGTACCGAAGCTTGTTGACACCGCCAAAGAACAGGGGGGTCACCGGCGCGAGTGACCTCGAGCCACTGCAAAAAAATACCCTAGAAGCGACCCCCCCGGCATAGCCTTGGTCTGCCAAAGTTAGAGAACCTAAAGGCGAGATGATGATACATCCCGAAATACGAGGCGTTAGAAATCCCGGCGCCAAGGCATTTGTATGGAAGTTGAAGGTTGATCTTGCCTTAGTTAAAATTGTGCAGATACGACCAACGCACGCCAATTAGCAGCCGGTTTGCGCATGAAACGATGCATTTTGTCACGCGTAGCGGCACCAACATATCATGGTGGGCAGCAATGGCAGGAGAAGCAGCAACATCAGCAGCAGCAGCAGCCGGTTGCACATTAAACGATGCATGGCATGTTTGATATTCACCGAGAACGTATCATTGCGGGCAACAGCCAACGTGCGCCAAATTCCCTTTGCTCGTCCACAGGATCTACAGTCGTTTTCAAAACAGAACGTGAGGGACGGGTCAAGCGTCAAAGCTTCCCTGTTGTTTATATATCGCACTGCATCTATACCACTTCGTCGTTTGTAGTAACCACACTTGAGCAATTTTCCGCCGTTTATGAATCTGACGATAAATACAAGTCGTTCTACAAGCAGTCTAGCCCGGCTAACTTTTCTTCAACAAAATCGATGGTTTTGAGACCAGCGCACGGCTGTACCTCCTGAACGGCGCCCCTTGCCAACCCGACGTCATTGATTGTTCGATTGTCCTTAGCAGACAGGAAAATATATCAAGGTATTCTTTTCACAGCACCCTTCCTCGTGTCAAGCAGCCATGGAACGTTCGTCAAACAAAACCATCGGTTTTAGGTGGGTGCTATATCGTAGAATCAGTCATATGCCCCGCACGAAAAACAATGAATGTAAGCTCGATATGGAATTGAGGCCGTCCGATACTGCCATCATAAATCGAAGTCTAGGCGGTAATCGTATGCTCATATATATGCAGATAGATCAAAGGATTGAAACATCCATTGGTTGGCCCGGGGATGCTCAATGCCATCCTCTCCCTAAGATATCGAATTTTGGCACACTTTTCAAAGTTTATTCATGTCAATCGAACCATTATTTATTGGGAGACTAGCAGCTGTTTTACGGTCGTGGATAGTGCTATTTAACCAACGCAGAATCAAAGGATGCGCTGTGAGTTCGAATGAATGTCGACGGCTTCATTTCAAAACTCACGCGCTGGACAACATTACGGATATGGTTGCCACCTTGTGCTCCTAGAGCTTCGTTGGTGGCGAGGCGAGGGTCCCTGAGATCAATGCTAAGAAGCCGGCGAGATTCGGCGAACTCGAAAGCTCATATTTTGTATAGGTTGTTGTATGGCACTACCCACTGAGCCACTCAGTCGTATGACTTTCAATGCTGCCAAGGGAGCACATGGGATCCGATGTACCATAAGCACAAGATTTACAAGATCTACAAGATGCACAAGGTGCGCTCAAGTGCACAAGATGAAACCTTTTATTACTAACACAGTACAGAGTACTCGTCGCAGCTCTTGTCACATTTTATTAACGGAACGTCAGGGGCGCACGCTTTATGTAATAATAATAGAATATGCATAATATCGTAATAGAGAGTGCCGGGCTAGATTACGTTATTCCAGCTTTTGGAGTACGACCGTCTGACTTACGAGAGATGCTTCTCAATCCCAGTCCGTTTAAACCAAAACGTGGACTCTTAGTGTAAGATAGTCTGAAAAAGTAAGCTCCAACCAACCCGAAACTCTCTCTTTTTCGCCAGACTCAGAGCGGAGAAGGCAAGTACAGCAAAAGAGGAAGGTCCTGGGAGGCCAGTAGTTACCTCAAGGTAATTGACAGTTTTTATTTGATAGGATGGCGTTCTGTGTTCGGGATCATCATGAAATGAGACGGACAGGGTCCACCCTGCCAGATGTTTTCCGGACTCTGGAACTAAAATAAAGCTGTTTCTCTAGTCTAGACTTATACGTCTTCGGAGGCTAACAGAATTGACTAATCACTACGAACTAGCTTACTGTACAGACCTGCTACGGGATATATATTCCGTATAACCGCCCCAATCCTTAACAAGGATATCGCTTACCGCGGCTTTGTTGTCGGCGAATGAATGAGGACACGTCCTCAATGACTATCTCGCCAGCATTGAACAACCACGCCGCCCTGACCCGCGAAGAAGCCTTGTCTAACAGCATCAGCATCGCCCAGCAGTCAGTGTGGTGGATGGAAAGAGAGCATGGTCTAGGACGGTGGACAGATGGATGTAATGTGGTGTACATCAAAATTGACATGCCGCCAACTAGGATTGCGCTGTTCAAAAAGAGATTCATCGTTTGCGCACGCATTATTATTGCTGATAGCTTTTTGTGCATCCCGTGTGGGTGGCAGAGACATTTTGGCAGAGAGAGGCGATATCAAAACGAACAGTACAAACCTGGGGCAGTTTTGGCGGAGGACATATGTCACAGCGCGAAAAAAGAGAAACTCCCACAGAGGTGTAATCGCAACGTTTGAGGAGCGGTAGGTGGCGGAGGCCATGTCACAACTGTTCAAAAAGAAGCTTCCATGGAGGAGGTGTTCACGATGCTTGAGGAGCGGTACATACATAGTTGCTCCGTTCAGAGCACATTCCGGCCTCGGCGATGTCGAAAGGACGCGTGCTCTACGATACGATAAGACACTGTTCGGTCAATGCGAACAATTCTGATCGACGGGGTCCCTCAATTTCATTAACTCACTGCAAGCTACCCAACATTGCCGGAACAAGAAATGCATCAACTTGTGCTTCAGTAAACGGTACCATGCGCGTCTTAGTCTCTTATACCCAGGCAAAATGGGACCTACGTATGTAGTCTAGACTACTATGTGGTTCTTTCGGTTGTGCGCTTAGTCTACATTTTTTTCTTCAAGAAGAGGGTTGGACATTGGACGAGGCACATAGGTAACTCGATTAAGGTGAGGAGATAGTAAACACCTCTTTCGTATTAGGTCAGGTGCACACCTACCGTAGCAAGCACCAAGAAGGACTTCATTTTGAGCGGGGTGTACATTAGAAACCCACAATCGCTCGAAAATATAAGATATACTCTCCGGTGCGTACCAGTACCATGCTTTAGGATACGATTGATAGCGACATCTGGTCGAGAGGATCAGCATTCCTTCTCCCATACACGACGAGGAATCGCAACAACACCGTAATGGATGTGATATCGGGGATCCTTCTCTATTCCGCCTTTAGATATTTGCACTCGTTCGCGTTTTGGGGACGCATCGGTGAGGCGTAGTGTTAGATCGCATATGCAGTGAGGGACAAAACATAGATACGAGCTCTTTTTAAGGGACCACGAGTTAAGAAAAAACGATAACACTGGTATGTACAGAATATCAAACTCCTGTGCTCCGTTCTTCGTTCCCCCCCGAAGGTCCCTACACCCTTTTAGCAGCGCAGTCCGGACATGGGGACAAGAACACTTACTTGGAGCTAGACTGGGATAGTTTTTAGGAGTTGGAAGTGGACGCAATCCTCATCATGGGACCGCAAGTCTCTTAAAATCGGCCAACCAATGCACTTTATCCCCCAATTGAAAAACGCCGCATGCGTGGTTAGAAAACCCAGAGGTGTGGGCTAAACACGCTGAGGAACACCCGTTGTTAGGGGACCTATCCGCCCGCGGACGCCCTATGGATTCTGACAATGGGCGACGTACATGCCACTACTAACACGATATATGTATCAACCGTTTCTTTTTTTTCTGAGGCTCTTCGCTTGATTGAGGAGCCGTATACCCTATATATACCCTATACTGTACGTACGTGTAGTCTATTATACCGTACTGTAAAATGGTGCGTGCTACGGTAGAGGTGCATCACATTTTTTTCTGAGGTTTCCTCAATTTTGGGAGCTCAAGACCTCTTGTTATAAGGCTTAGTTTGGGTAAGCTATAGGTTAACCTTTTGCAAGTGGTCGAACGGACTAATACCCCACTGATTCCTTAACACTCTCCCACAAACTGAATCGGAGAAAAAAAGTAAGACTGTTACCGGATGAAAGATCCCATGACCTGGATACGCGACACGACGAGAGTCAGGAGCAAAACCAAATGGCCTATTATTTATTTTTTCCCCGACGATTTCGGGTTATTAAAGAGCCCCGTCAAATCCGGAAAAAATTTCATTCTTCAGACGAAAACTGCGAAAACTGCAACCTCTCTTCTACCGTAACACGCGTTAAATGGTACCGTACCGTATGTCGTAGGAGAACAAACTAAGAGGGCAGCCCGATGATGACCAAACACATGGCCTGACGTGTAACAGACATCAAGTTTGCAAGACGAGCCTTGGCATTCCGACGGTTTTTCTTGATTCAAGCGAGCGGACGGATTTGTGGAGCGGGACGGATCACGAGCGTGCAGATAGTGCTCCAGGTGTCGCAGGTGCAAGCGTTTCGTGCCAGTTAATCAGTCTCAGCGCTCAGTTCACAGATTCACCGTGCTCAAGTTCACAGGTTCACAGTTTCAATGTTTTCGTGCTTTCCAAGTGATCGGCCTACCCCAGCTCTCATCTGAGCCCACGCATGTTGGTCGATCCCCTCCTATGCTATCCCCCCGAGGTCCTGCAACTCCGGTTCGTTTACATAAAATATGGAAGAATATCTCTTGCTCGCCGTGCCATACCAGCCCCGATAGTTTCACTATTCAGTAGCTCAACCTGAAGAGGCGTTTGGCCCCAAAAAGCGCAACTCCTACCTCTGTATCCTACAATATCCTACAGTATCCTGCAGTATCTTACACCGCGGAACACTCATGTATGCGGGTAGCCCAAAGGTCCTGTCCTGTCTGAGATATCGGGTAAAGCGCGCCCCCCTCTGGATTCCGGCAAGAAGGGTCCCCCGAGAGCACCGATAAGCTTAACCGATCTTCCGTTGGTGTACCGGAACAACCGGGTCAGCGACGCCTCGACGGAAGAGTCGATACCACGCGCACCCCCTTGGCCAGTCTTCGTTTAGTCTAGCCACTAGCACCTCCTTGCTAAATTTACCATGAATAATCAAGTACAGGCGCAGTCGGCCGCGAACAAATCCTGCAGATATCAGGGATTGGGAGCTCCTCACCGCGACGTATTCAGCCCGGGAAGAGGCTAGGTTCGTCGCAACCATGCGAGATGACGCTTTTGTTTTCGTGATTATTGATCGTCCCATGGTGTTGTTCGCCCTTCTTTCTCGTTCTCGTTCACACGAGTTGTGACTCAGACCCAACCTCACAAAGCAGCCCCCCCCCCCGACAGCGGCTACATGGCTTCAACTGCATGTCAACACAATTTCAGCATCTTCTTTGTCGTGCGCGGCATTGCGTAGATTTGGCCGTACACACGCTAGGTGCTAGTTCAAAAAAGAGAATCCCATCATGTATGTCAGGACTACAGTAGAAACAATGCCATTATACGTTGTTATTATCGCGGGTTTCGACGCTAACCACTAGATCACCAGGGCGACCAGCTTGGAAATACAGTGGAAGGCTCCCGCTAGTTCCTGTTGAATAGTGCCACTGCTCTCTATAGTGCCGGCGACATCCTTTGGCAAGACTTGAACTCTATAAGCTTTAGCAAGCAAGTATAGTAACCTTGTCCCCAGTCGTGCGGGTGTCCTGAATATTGCCGCTATGTTGTGCTGGCACATACCTTGACTAGTGAGAGCACCCGCCATTGTATGTCTACCTTACCTTGTTGAAGACAGCTCCTCCACTTCGGACTTTGTAATCGGTTGCGTAGCCGCTGTATGTGGTCGGAACGGAGGGGAGGTCGGTAGATATTAGGCTGTTCCCAACAAATCGAGCCGGCCCCATGAAGGTTGCCGACGAGCCCCTTTCCACGTACAGCGCACCGCCGTTCGTCATCTGTGATGTTAAGAAGAGCGGCGATGCGATCAAGGAAGAGGTCAAATGCCAAAGCTCGGCCACCCATGCTAGCCCAAGATATGTCGCCTCCATCGTTGCGGCATTAGCACGCTAGCATAATCATTTTTTTTCTGCATACTTCACCGGCAAAAAAGAAGGTGACCTTTCTGGAGCTAGCTGCTAAAATTAATATTCAATAATCACTTTTGCTCTTCAGCTCAACTCGTAATAGGGTTTACCTTCAGCGACTTTCTGACCAAACCGTGGTCACAGGTGTCTTCCATCTTCCCCCCCCGGTACTTGCCTTCATTTTTATCGCGCATAGAGTTCAGCATTGCCACTTTTAAGCTTTCGATGCTCGTCTATTTTAATCGAATTGCTACTGTTACAAGTAGTCCTTCCCTAAAAACACAGAACCGGTACACAAATGGCTCACGGTGGGCTTGCTTCAATCGACAAGGACAATAGTTGAGCGCATACAGGAATTTCCTTCGGAACGGGCGTCACCTGTGATCTTGCGCATGGTGTCGTGGGTCCTGATGTATTTTTCTTTACTGAATAGGAAAAAGCATGACGCACGATTTAGAGCCCAGACAGGGCAAGGTGGGGAGGTAGGTAAGCCAGAGACTTTGCCTCATTCTCACCGCGTGCACCCTAGTTCAATCCATTGTGGTTGAGCACACAGTTGAAGAAATAACAAGTGTTTGATATTGTCGCGTGTGTATGATGTGAATCTGAACTCCGTAACAAACAGGCGGAGTTACCGCCGCCGCCGCGGGTGTCGAATTACTACCACACAACACGTGCATTACGCGTTTCCGTCGTCGTGGTCGCAGAACACAATGCCGTGAAATACAGCTTTAGCCACGGTCCAGAAGAGCC